>JARYGA010039070.1:0-61630 GCA_030545235.1 Helianthus tuberosus
CTATGGTCAGAGAGGAATACCCCCAGTGGAAAATCAGGATGGTCAATTTCCTTAATGGTCATGACCGAGCTCTGTTTCAATCCATTGAAAGTGGTCCACATACACCAATGACTGATATACCAGCTATTCCAGCAACTGACCAATCACCAGCAATCCCTGCCTCCCGCGCTCCCAAAAGTGAAATAAACTGGAGTGCGGAAGACAAGGAACTGGTGGCTGGGGATGAAAGGGCAAAGTCACTTTTAATTATGGCCATCCCCAATGACATATTTTAACAAGTTGATGCATGTGCATCAGCTAAGGAAATATGGGATCAGTTGGAAAATCTTTGTGAAGGAGGAGAAAGGATGAGAAGAAACAAGAGAACAAATAATGTCTCATCTTATGAAAGGTTTAAAAGTTTGCCAAATGAAAGGTTAAATGATACATATCAAAGATTTACAAAACTTTTAAACGAGCTAAAGAAATTTGGTATAACAAAATCAAACGATGAAAGAAACATAAAATTTCTTGATGCCCTTCCTAGAGAATGGAGAAGTCTAACCATGACTTTATCATCAACCTTAGAACTAGGAAACATGAGTCTTCATGACTTATACAACATCTTGATCCCCAGAGAGGAAGAAATATTTGAAGAAACCATTCAAAGAGGGGGATCTTTAGCTCTAATCTCAAACTCACAAAGATCAACAACAACAAATGATCCACAACCATCAAACAGTCAAAATCTTGAAACTTCTGATGCATCATCAGACTTTTCAGCTTTTGCTGAAGCAATAGCACTGCTCACCAAAACATTTGAGCAGAGGTTGAGGGGAAGTAACCAGAGATACCAGAGGAGTGACAAAGGAAGGATGGATGGAAGATCTAAAGAATAGTTTAGATCTAAGGATAAAGGGAAGGCTGAAGTTGTGTGTTACAAGTGCAAGCAAAGAGGTCATTATGCATCAGAATGCAAGACCAAAAAGCTGAAGGATGTTGCCTATTATGAGAAAAAGCTTGAAGAAGCAAAGAAGCAGCAACAAGTAAGCTTAATTGCTGGAACAGATACATGGTTATCTGATGATTCTTCTGATGATGAAGAAGAAGAATTGGCAAATTTTTGCCTCATGGCACTCTCTGAAGGACTACCAGAAACTTCAGAACAAAAGGTAAATTTAGACAATCTTAATCTTGAACACAAACTAAACAAGCTCATGTCAGATTTTCTAAATCTGCAAGAAAAACATCAATCATATATTAGAAAATCTGATGAGTTACAGAGGACTTTGAATAAAATCATTCTTGAAAACCAACATCTTATAGAGGACAGTTTAGATCAAAGAGCAAAAATTGAGTTTTATGAAAATGAAAGAAAAGATCTTTACAAGAAAATCAATGACAAAGAAATCAATGTAAGAGGTTTTCAACAGGCTAAAGAATTCATAAATTTTATTGAGTCCACACCAAAGAACAAAGGAGAGGGTTTAGGCTATACAAGTACTACAAGATCAAATAGAAATAAACCCACTATCTTTGTAAAAGCAACTCATCAGATTTCTGATAATTTAGTATCAGAATCTGAATCTTGCAAATCAATCTGTTCTGAATATTCTTTTGACAAACCAAACTTCAAAACAAACAAGAGTGAATGCGGTCAAGAATCTGTAAAAACTCCAGAAGCAGTTCACTCATCTTTTCAAAATTATCCAATCATTCCATAACAAGAGGAACTTTCAGAAAATTCTGATAACTCTTGTATGTGTGTTGACATACTGAAGCTTGTTCAACACCATCTTCAAAAGAAAAATGTAAAATCTGTTAATAGCTCAGCATATAACAGAGTTTCTGATGCAAAACCAAGAAGAAATAAAAATAAAATGTTTCAAATTTCATCAGAAACAGTACCCAAGCATGCCTGGGTACCAAAAACCCTCTAATCATTTCATTTCAGGACCATCATGTGCAGCAGATCTGGTACTGCGACTCAGGAAACTCCAAGCACATGACTGGGGACAGGAGCTTACTCAGCAACTTTGTTTCAAAGCTGGGTAGAATTGTAAATTTTGGAAATGGAGTAAAAGGGAGGATCATGGGATATGGTTGCATAAAATATGGATGTTTGACCATAGAGAAAGTAGCCTATGTTGAGGGCTTAAAGTATAATTTGCTGAGTTGTGGTCAATTCTGTGACAAAGGTTTTCAGGTAACCTTTTTACCAGAAAAATGCTTGTTAATAGGTATAGATGATAACAAAATTTATTTAAGTGGGAAAAGGATAAGAAAATCAATCTACTATTTTGACTTCAAAGAAGAAAGTGAACATCCAAAACTATGTTTATTTTCAAAACATAACAAAGGTAGTAAGCAAAGGTCTGGTAAAAGGATTACCTTTGATATCCTCAAAGAAGGATAAAATTTGTGAAGCATGTGAAATGGGAAAATCCAAAAGAAGCTCACACAAATCAATTTCTGAGTCTTCTATTTCACAAAATTTGGAACTTTTACACATGGATTTGTGTGGATCCATAAGTACAGAAAGTTTTTCTGGAAAGAAATACATACTAGTAATAGTGGATGACTTCTCCAGGTACACATGGGTAGAATTTTTGAGAAAGAAGAGTGAAACTCCTGATCTGATCATTAATTTTATTAAGAAAATTGAAAATATGTTAAAACTAACAGTGAGAAGGATCAGATCAGACAATGGAACAAAATTTAAAAATGCAAAAATTGAGAATTTCTTAGTAAGTAAAGGAATTTCTCATGATTTTTCTGCTCCAAGAACACCCCAACAGAATGGTGTGGTTGAAAGAAGGAATAGGACCTTGGTAGAAGCTACCAGAACCATGCTTGCTTATGCTAAATTGCCCACTCACTTAACAGTCTATAATCCCTAAGCTCTCTCTCCTATAGGCGATTTCCTTGTTCATCATGAATCCTATGTTTTTCTTCGTGATCTTGTGCATAACAGTCTGTGATTAGAGGGTTTGTTCTTGCGAATCTCTATAACGAACTCGTTAGCACTAGGGATCGATTTAGAGCTAGGATTATTTCGTTTTCTTTTATAATCGCTGCTCTAGTTTTGATTCAAGAACCCTGATTTATTAAACTGGTAGTCGTTGATTGCGGTTAACTGAGATTAATTTAGCTAGATTGGTGCTCAGGTTTAATCGATTAAGGGTTCAGGTTTCAAACTAGGGTTTATAGGATTAGGGTTTGTTCTTCGTTGTCTTCGTTACTTGGTTGCGGCTTTAGGGTTTTGGTTTTACGGGTGCAAGGTTGTTTATTATTCTGGTTTCACGTGAGAGTTGTTTGATTAGTTATGGAAGATCGTTCTAAACCTGGTGACACTGCTGCTAGCGTCCTGCATGATCGCGGTAAGCCACCTAACTCGCCCAAGGATTTTACTTTGAAACCGATACATATAGATGGAGCTGATTACATGAGTGAACCTGTGGTTGAGGAGTTGTCTACACCTGGAACAGCACCAATTGGTGGGATTGGTTTACGTGTAAAGAATATTGAAGGTAACCCTTTGCTTCCGAGAAGAGGTATGTATTCTACGTCGAATGCATCGATTTTGGATGGTTTAATGAGTATTTCCAAGCCTGTGGAAAATCTGTTTGCTGCTGGAGAATCTTCATCGATGGGTAATAAGGGTGATACGGCTGGTAAGGGCAGCGAGGCTCTATCGTTTGCTAATGTGGTCCAAAGGAAGAAGGCGGATGTTAAGGTGAACTTCAGAACTCTTGAATCGAATGAGAATTTTGAAGGTGCAGATGTTGTTATTCCGTTATCATCGGTAAAGCAGGTTTCTGAGAGGTATGTGCACACATTATACGGATATTTTCTGGGAAAAAGGCTTGCTTTTCCAGTGGTGGATTTTTTCGTTAAAAAGTTCTGGGTAAAATATGGCCTAACTAAACTGATGATGAATGCTAAGGGATTCTTTTTCTTTAAGTTTAAGACAAAAGAAGGAATTGATCAATTGTTGGAAGATGGTCCCTGGATGATAAGGAATGTTCCGATAATTTTGAAGGAGTGGTCACCCACTGTTACAGTAGAGAAGGAGGACATTACAATTGTTCCGGTATGGGTCAAGATGCATGATATACCCTTGGCAGCGTTTACAGAGGATGGACTTAGTCTTGTAGCTTCGAAAATAGGAACACCAAAGATGCTGGATTCGTACACGGCAACTATGTGTGCGGAATCTTGGGGCAGAAGTAGTTTTGCGAGAGCCTTGATAGATGTACATGCGAGTATGGATCTAAAAAAGACTGTCACGATGGCGATTCCATCTTTAGATGGGAAAGGTTTTTCAAAGGCAGAGATTAGAGTGGAATATGACTGGGTTCCCTTGAGATGTGCTTCTTGCTGTGTGTTCGGGCATGATGATGCCTCATGTCCAAAGAGTGCAAAAGTAACGGCTGAACTGGCTGTAAAAGGCCAGGAGGTTTTTCAAGATGCTAAAAAAGTTAGGAAAGGAAACAATCCGGGTGTGCATATTAATAATCAAAAGCAGAAGTTTGTTTATAGACCGGTGGTAAAACAGACAACCAAATCAGATAGTAGGGTGCAATCCGAAAGCAATGTCCCCACTTCCAACCCGTTCCATGTGTTGGGTGAAGAATTTAAAGATGGCACTCTGGGGGTAGGAGATCGACCTCAAGATAGACAAGCAGAAAAGATCCATACGGATAAACCCATTCGTGGAAAGGCAAAAAATACAAATGCGGAGGAAGTTATTGTGGATGAAGTGGGTATAGATGACTATTTGGCTAATATTCCAAACTACATGGAGAAAAACCAGGTGACTCAAGGGGCTGAGGGTGCAAGCACACCCGGGAATGGTGGTGTCCATGGGTAGTATAGCTTCTTGGAATATTAGGGGGTTGAACCGCCCTCTTAAACAAAAGGAGGTTCGGCAGGTGATGGTAGATAATCATTTGCATGTTTGTGCGATTATGGAGACGCATGTGGACTCTTCAAAAGTTTATGAGGTTTGTAATAAGGTGTGTCGGTCTTGGAGCTGGACTTCCAACACGACACTTTGTAGCAAGGGTACTAGAATATTGGTTGGTTGGGATGCTAACGTTGTGGATGTGATGATTCTTGCTCAAACGGATCAAGTGGTCCATACTCAGGTCATATTTAAGCTGGATCAAAAATCCATATTTGTTTCTTTTGTTTACGCGGATAATTATTACAAGAAACGAAGGGATTTGTGGCAAAATTTAGTTATTCATCGGTCGTACATGAGGAATAAACCTTGGGTGATGATGGGTGATTTTAATTCTCACCTTTCTTTTGAGGATACAAGTGTAGGATCTTCTACGTTCCATATCGGGAATAGAGAATTTAAGGAGTGTGTCAATGTGATAGAGATGTTTGATGTTAATAGTTCCGGTCTTCACTTTACATGGTCAAATAAGCATCAGGATAGTGGGATAATCTTTAAGAAACTGGATCGTATCATGTGTAACATTCACTGTTTAGATGTTTTCCCAAATGCTGCTGCGTATTTTCATCCTTATAGGGTTTCGGATCATGCCCCGTGTATCTTAAAGTTGCCGGATGTTTCGCGAGACAAGCCAAAGCCTTTCAAGTTCGTTAACTTAGTGGCGGATAAATGTGGGTTTTTGGAGGAGGTGCAGCGAATTTGGAGTTTAAGTATTGATGGGCATCATATGTTTCAGATTGTTCGGAAGTTGAAGTTGCTGAAAGCTCCGCTGAGGAAAATTCTTTATCAACAAGGCAATTTGCATCAGAACGTCATTAATTTGCGGAAGCAGTTAGATGATTGCCAGTTTAGCATGGATGGGGACCCTCTAAATGAAGAACTTATTAGTCAACATGGCCGATTACTTCAGCAATATAAAGATGCGGTGCGAGATGAAGGATTGTTTTTGAAACAAAAAGCCAAGGTTGATTGGCTTGAAGTTGGGGATTCAAATTCTAGATATTTTCATAATGTTGTTAAAACAAAGAACCATCGAAGCAGAATTTTTTCTATTCGAGACGGGAATGGTGCGTTGCATGAAGGGGGATCGGTCTCGCAGGTCATGGTTGATCACTACACTAATTTTTTTGGCACTGTGGGTAATATTTCTTTGCATCCGACTCAAGATTTATTCAGGAATGTTTTATCTTCTGTTAAAGCTAGTAGTATGGTGCGAGCGGTGACGGAGGAAGAAATAAAGCAAGCTATGTTCTCTATAGCTGGTAATAAAGCGCCTGGCCCGGATGGTTATACTTCACTCTTCTTTAAAAAAACCTGGGATATTACGGGTAAGGATGTTTGTATGGCGGTGCAAGATTTTTTCTCAAATGGTAAACTTCTGAGGGAGCTGAATCATACCATTATTTCACTGATCCCGAAGGTTACCACTCCTGCTTCGATATCGGATTATAGACCTATTTCTTGCTGCAATACATTGTATAAATGTATTAGTAAAATTCTCACGAATCGGATTAAGGAGGGTTTGGCAGATATTGTGAGCATCAACCAATCGGCGTTTGTTCCAGGGAGGAGGATTTCTGATAATATCCTTCTAACCCAGGAATTAATGCACAACTATCATAGAAGTCATGGGCCTCCGAGGTGTGCGTTTAAGGTGGATATTCAGAAAGCGTATGATACGGTAGATTGGAATTTCTTGAAGCAGATCCTTATGGGGTTTGGCTTTCATTCGAAGATGGTTAGTTGGATTATGGTGTGTGTATCAACTACCTCGTTTTCCGTCGGATTAAATGGAAACATTTATGGATATTTTAAAGGAAAAAGGGGATTGCGGCAAGGCGACCCGATATCTCCGTATCTATTTACGTTGGTTATGGAGGTTCTAACTTTGATATTGCAAAAACAAGTTGATTTGTCTTTGGAATTCAGATTTCATAATAAATGTGAGAAGCAAAGGATTATAAATTTGTGCTTTGCTGATGACTTGTTTATGTTTGCGAGAGGGGATAAGAATTCGGCTAAGGTCATTATGGATTCTTTAAACTTGTTCAAGAGGATGTCGGGGTTGGTTCCAAGCATGACTAATAGCACCGTTTACTTTGCGAATGTATCGAATAGTGTGAAGGGCCTTATCCGAAGCTTCATGCCTTTTGAGGAGGGTACCTTACCAGTTCGATATTTAGGGGTTCCGCTAATTACAACCAGACTAGTTTATGGAGATTGCAAGCGGATTGTGGAGAATATGGAAGCAAAGATAACAAATTGGAAAGTGAAGAGTTTGTCATTTGCAGGGCGACTCCAGCTAATCTGGTCAGTGTTATCCTCTATGCATGTTTATTGGGCGTCGGTTTTTATCTTACCAAAGCGTGTTATTATGGAGTTAGAGGAAAAGATGAGACGTTTTCTATGGGCTCAAGGAAATAGTATTAAAGGTAAAGCTAAAGTTAAGTGGAGTAACTTGTGTTTTCCGAAACAGGAAGGAGGGTTGGGTATTCGTAGAGTTTTGGATATGAATAATGCCCTCATGGTCTCTCATATTTGGAGTATCCTAACATATAGAGAATCCCTGTGGGTGAAATGGATACATTTGTATAATCTTCGTGATAGGAGCTTCTGGGATGTTCCGGTCAGAAATAATGTCGCTTGGAGCTGGAGAAAAATGTTGCAACTTCGCCCTATTATTCGTAAACATATATGGATGGAAATTGGGGATGGTCATAAAACTTTTGCATGGTTTGATATCTGGGATGATGCCTGTCCGTTGAGTTCCTTTCTGACCCCTAGGATGATAGCTAACGCTGGGTTTGGTATGCAAACTAAGGTTGCTGAGTTGTGGGAATTTGGAGGTTGGAGGTGGCCGAATGTTTGGGTTCAGCGATTTCCGGAATTACATAACATGAGGGCCATTCACTTGAAGCCTAATGTGCAGGATAGGGTTGTGTGGAGATCTAGTCTAGGTTCAATTGTAGACTATGGGACTTCCATGGTATGGGAGGAGATTCGGATTAGTCAAAGTGTGGTTCCTTGGGCTAATATTGTGTGGTTCTCTCAAGCTATTCCGCGGCATTCGTTTGTCTTGTGGCTTCTTATAAAAAAGAAATTAAAGACACAGGATGTTATGAGGAAATGGTGTTCTTCGGGGAATATGAATTTTAATCTGATGTGCTGTTCCTTATGTACGTCTGGGCCAGATTCTCATGAACATCTTTTCTTTGAGTGTTCTTATGCTTGTTGCGTATGGCATGGTGTGCGAGATCTAGTGGATATGGGAAGTATTGACTCTACTTGGGACGCGATATATAATCACGTACTTCAACATGTGGATTCGAAGAAGGTTATTCATATTGTTGGACGTTTAGTGGTTGGTGCGGCGGTCTATTTTGTATGGCAAGAGCGAAATCAAAGGTTATTCTCTAGTAAGAAGAGGAGTGCGAGCCAGCTAGTAGAGGTGATTCTAAACACGGTCCGGATGAAGTTGCACTCCATGAAGTTCAAACGATCAGTCCAAGCGATGAGAGTCTTACAGTCATGGAGCTTACCTCGTGGGTTGTTGATAGACGATGATGATTGCGGCTAAGGGTGGTTTGTCGGGTCCTTTGTCATAGTTCAGTCCGCTGTGACTAGTTTTTGTTGTTTTGCTTTGTTGCTTGTTAACTCAAATGTGGTATGTCATGTTTGAGAACTGGGGTTCATGTTTGGCCCTCACTTGTTTTTATGGTTGTGTGATATAAAATTTAACCGGGGTAACCCTTTACCCAAAAAAAATTGCCCACTCACTTTTGGGCAGAAGCTATAGCAAATGCATGTTTTACACAAAACAGATCCATAATCAACAAAAGGCACAACAAAACACCTTACAACATTATAAATGGAAGAATACCAAGTATAAAATTTTTGCATACATTTGGTTGTATATGTTTTGTTTTTAATGATTTTGAAAGCCTTGAAAAATTTGACAGAAAAGCAGAAAAAGGCATTTTTCTCGGTTACTCTTTGTCCTCGAAAGCATACAGAGTTTTTATTCTCAACACCAGGACCATCAGAGAAAGTTTGTATGTCTCATTCGATGACTCATCAGAAACAGAGGTTTCTGATGAGTACATAAAAGAAATAAACTTTTCTGACCAACAAGAAAATTATGAACATCTCTTTGAAATATTAAATGAAGATTTCCTAGAACATGATAATGCCTACAAAAATAAATCAAAAGATTATTCATGTTCTAACTCTGCAGATCAAGTATGTAGTACATCAGAAATCCAGATTTCTGATACTTTTCAGACAAATGTAGCACCTGATCAGGGGGAAACTTCAAATCCATCAGAACCAACAACATTTCACAAGTTAAGATGGATCAAAGGACATGTTCATTCTGACATCATAGGCAATCCTGCAGATGGTGTCAGAACAAGATCTCCCACTGCACATGAGTGTGCATTCTCTGGGTTCTTAAGCAAGATAGAACCCAAATCTGTCAAGGAAGCTCTAAATGACCCAGACTGGATTCAAGCCATGCAAGAAGAGGTTGATCAATTTGAAAGGAGCAAGGTATGGGAACTGGTACCCAAGCCAAATGACAAATCTGTCATAGGTTCAAAATGGGTGTTCAGAAACAAATCTGATGAGAACGGCATAATCACTAGGAACAAAGCAAGGTTAGTGGTCAAGGGTTACTGTCAACAAGAAGGTATTGATTATGACGAAACCTTTGCACCAGTAGCTAGATTAGAAGCTGTAAGAATTTTTCTTGCTTATGCTGCATCTAAGGACTTAAAAGTTTATCAAATGGATGTAAAATCAGCTTTTCTGAATGGTAAAATTGAGGAAGAAGTTTATGTGCATCAACCAGAAGGCTTTGTTGATCCAAAATTTCAAAATCATGTTTATAGATTAAACAAAGCCTTGTATGGGTTGAAGCAAGCTCCTAGAGCCTGGTATGAAACTTTATCAAACTTCTTACTCAATTCTGGGTTTACCAAAGGAACTATTGACACCACTCTTTTTCTCAAAACACACAAAGGTCACACTTTGCTGGTCCAGATATATGTTGATGACATTATATTTGGATCAACAAATGAAAAATTTTGTGACAAATTTCAAAAATTGATGACCAGCCACTTTGAAATGAGTATGATGGGTGAGTTAACCTTTTTCTTAGGGTTACAGGTAAAACAAAGAATTGATGGAATATTTTTGAGTCAATCAAAATATGTGAAAACAATTCTACAAAAAGTCTCACTTGAAAACTGCTCTGTTTGAAAAACTCCAATGGCAACAGGGAACAAGTTAGATTCTGATAAAAATGGTATAAGTGTTGATATTAAAACCTATAGAGGGATGATAGGATCACTGCTTTATTTAACTGCAAGCAGACCAGATATCATGTTTGCAACATGTTTTCTAGCCAGATATCAATGTGATCCTAAAGAATCCCATCTGAAAGCTGTAAAAAGGGTTTTTTAAATATCTCAAAGGCACATCAAAAATTGGTCTCTGGTATCCTAAGGATACAAACCTTGAATTAATTGCATACACAGATGCAGATTATGCAGGGTGCAAAATTGACAGGAAAAGCACATCTGGTGCCTGTCAACTTTTGGGAGAAAAATTGGTATGTTGGGCAAGCAAGAAACAAAACTGTGTTGCCACATCAATAGCAGAATCAGAATATGTAGCAGCAGCAAGTTGCTGTTCACAAGTGCTGTGGATGCAAACTCAACTGAAAGATTATGGAGTAACTCTGACAAGAATTCCAATTCTATGTGACTCAAAGAGTGCCATTGCAATAACTGAAAATCCTGTTCATCACTTAAGAACCAAACACATAGATGTCAGATACCACTTCATAAAAGATCATGTGGAGAAAGGTAACATTGAAATGTATTTTGTTCCAACTGAAAATCAAATTGCTGATATCTTTACAAAACCTCTTGATGAAAAGAGACACAATTTTTTAATCAGCAAACTAGGCATGGTTAATCTAAATGATGAAGATTTCTCATAAAACTCAAAAACACAAATTGAAGACCAACTTGTTGAAAATCAAAATTCTGATATTCATAGAACAAATTAACTAGTTTCTGATAAAACAATCCATCAATCTGATGGAACACAAGAAAATCTGATGAACTATCAATAAATGATAGTTTATCAGATATTCTGAAGAAATATCAGGATATCTGGTAAAAGCACCAGAAGTTTTGATATAAAATCAGAAATTATGTTTGAAACATCAGGATAATCTGTAAAAATACATCCTCATGCACATTCCATATATTGTAATTACTTATTTTTGTGTATTTTTTTTGTTTTGTTTTGTTTTGTAATTTAAAAAAAAACAAAAAGGGGGAAAAGTAACATGCATACTGATGGAGTTCCATACAGCTGTAATAATCAACCGTCTCATTATCTTTTCAGTTTATTGAATTTCATTTTTTGCATGCAACATCATTTCTTCATAAGGAACTTAAATGTGACACGTAGGCACTAGAATCATTAGGAGCTATGAAAATAGATGCCTAGTCATTAAATGCTTACTCACACATGGGGCTTAATAGACTGTCAAAATCACTGTTACACTCACTGTTACATTCACTGGGACAGATATCTTCTTAATTGAAGAGAAAAAGGTTGGCTGTTAACATCACTTTCACCTATAAATATTAACAACCTGAAAAGAACATTTGTAACAAAAACCAGATCTTCAAAAGCCTTTCAACAGTTTTTTTCCTTATCAAAAATGGGTCGCCCAAAATTGATGAAAGCCACTCAATTCCCTCTTCCGTTTCACAGACTTCACAATCTTAGATTAAGATCCAACTTGGAAGGACCTGCATGGGAGGACTGCAGGTTTGTGTACAATATGATCATGCGAAGTCCTCTAGGCTTTGCTGTGTCATCACATCATGTGGATTGAAAGTGAGGTCATGGGAGTAAAAATTACTCTAAAAGAAGAAATGATGTGTGTAAAATGCAACATATAAATTACATCAAATGAGGCATAAAACTAACCCTTTTTTAGTACTAATATTGGAAAAAGAGTGTTTTTGTCTTCCTTTTGTATTTTCAGGATTAAATGAGCTCAAAAACGCAAAAGAAGCAAAAAGACAGCTAAATCCAACATAAATACAAGAAAAGGAACATTAGTGGATTGCCCGAACCCTCAACGGCACCTTCCAAAGCAAAATAGAGAAAACAGAAGGCTGAACACGCCCCGTGCTCAGCCAGCACGGGGCCGTGCCCAAGAAGCAGCAGAAAAGACAAACCTATAGAAGCTTCTATTGCCCACCACGGGCCGTGCTCAGCGGACACGGGGGCGTGTCGAAAGTACAGCAGGCGCATTTATTGTAATTGCGAATTACAATTAATGAAGAGAGAGAGTGTCAGACGGGCACGGGGCCGTGTCCAGCGGACACGGGGCCGTGTCTAGCTCTCTGTTCAGCCTATAAATAGGAGTGCTTGGATTCATTTCATCTCATCCCTTGACACACCACCTCTCTCACACTTCATCCACCACCCACCACCATCACAACACCATCATCCACCACCATCATCCATTGTCCATCATAGAGTGTGTGAGTCGTCTCGGGATCCAAGATTGATCGTAAGAGTTCTTGACAATCAAGGCCATGTTTGCCTAAGTCTCTTACATCACTTGGTGAAGACAAAGTGTCTAGTATAATACTTTTTATTTCTAATCTTTTGCACTTTTTATTTGGTTTTGTATTAATGACTTTAATAACTAGTTACTTATGTTGAAGGTGATCTTTCCTTATCGTTTGTCCGTGGTGTCTTGGCATTATTTTACTGTCTATATAAAATAAAGGATTTTCACCATTCATATCTCCACGGTCTATATGGAGGTATGTTGGCTACCTGGTAGGGGGTTAAGGGAACGGTTTGGTAAAGGTCTTGCCATTGTTCAGCGTTTAGAGGTCCTGCAATGGACCTGGGTCAAATTTAGTAGGACCTCCTTCAATACTTCACGGTATTGGATGGCGGGGGTCCAAACTCTTTGATCCCCTCATAAGTTAACTACTATTAATACTATAACCCGGCTATTTAGGACTGTATCCCTGCTGACTCAGACTACTTAGTCGAGGGTAACGTCACCGCCAAAAGCGGGGCCTACCACAATACTGCATTAATAACTTAATTCATTATCTTCCAATAATCCACCCCTTTAGGATTGTATCCCTGCTGACTCAAACTACTGGGGTGAGGGTAACGTCACCTTCAAAAGAGGGGCCTACTACAATAACTAAGATAATCTCTTAATTATGTGCAAAAGTGCGGAAATAATCAAAGGTTATACTAGGTACGAGTCGGAACCAAGTGATTCATCTTGTCTATCTGTTTTTATTTTATTTTTATTTTCAGCATTTTAGTTAGTTTTTATTTTTCTTAGTTTAAAACATTTTTCTAAACTTTTACTTTGGTTAGACGTTGAGGATAAACCGGTATTAAAAGCTCTTGTGTCCTTGGACGACCTCGGTATCTTACCAACGCTATACTACACTCAACGATGGGTGCACTTGCCCATATGTGTGTTTAGTGTTAGTGAAATATCGTGTTTTATAAATTTAAAACTTGGCTAAAATAAGTGTTAAAAAGGGCTTAAAATATACACCTAATATATACGACACTTCGCACGCATCAAGTTTTTGGCACCGTTGCCGGGGACACAAGGATTTTAAGAAAGTTAGGAATCAACGGCCTAATCATCTTTTATTTTTCTTTTTATTTTTTTTAGGATTTTCTTAGTTTTTCGGTTCTGCAGCGCTCAGCACGGGCCGTGTCCGGTCAGACACGGGCCGTGCCCAGCAACCATCACTGGCAATTTTTGTTTTCTGAGTTACAGAGGGCTGAACACGGGGTCGTGTCGGTGCAACACGGGGTCGTGTCCAACTCCCAGTAACAGGGATCCAGAAATCAATTACTGCAACTCTGAACACGGGCCGTGTTCATTGAGCACGGGGCCGTGGTGAACATTCTGACCAGCGTTCTTTTCTGTTTTTATTGCAGGATTTGGAACCCAGGCGCCACATTTGAACCTCCTACGTAGTGCATGAGCTCCAGTTCTAGTAGAGACATAAAAGAACCCCTAGAAGAACCCGAGCGCTTTCTCAGAAAAAAGGCTAAAAGCTAAAAATCAAGAGAAAGTTTCGGGGGACCCACTTCCAATGGCGGACCAACGTACCCTCATGGATTACCTACGGCCTACCGTAGGCAATCTTGGCGCCGCTATCAATGCCCCGAATGTCGAGGCCAACAACTTCGAACTTCGGCCGCATTTGATACAAATGCTCCAAAACTCCGCAACCTTCCACGGGCTTGCGGACGAGGATCCCCATCTACATATTACTAACTTCTTAGAAATATGTGATACCTTCCGGATCAATGGAGCATCAAATGACGCCATCCGCCTTCGAATGTTTCCTTTTTCATTAAAAGACCGAGCTAAGGCTTGGCTTAATACCCTCCCAGCTGGGTCGGTAACCACCTGGGATGAACTCGCCCAAAAGTTTTTATATAAGTATTTCCCTCCTGCTAAAACGGCTAAATTAATGACAGAAATTAATACATACTCACAAGAGGATGGGGAATCCTTATATGAAACTTGGGAAAGGTTCAAGGAGCTTCTAAGAAAGTGTCCTCACCATGGTCTAGCGATATGGCAACAAGTATCCACTTTCTATAATGGATTGTTGCCACACACAAGACAAACACTTGATTCAAGCTCCGGGGGACTCTTAGGTAATCGTCGCCCAAATGAAATATATAACCAAATTGAGGAAATTGCCCAAACCAATTTTCAATGGCACACTCCCTGAGGTAATAAATCTATTGCCCCGGGCGCCCATAAGGTTGATGAAAGCACCTCTTTACAAGCCCAAATCGAGGCCCTCTCTTCAAAAATCAAAAGGCTAGAAATGACAAAAACGGCCTCGGTTATGGCTTGTGAAGGGTGTGGTGGGTCACATGAAAATTGGAGTTGTATGAAAGATTTAGATGAACAAACTGAAACGGTAAACTACATGGATAATAGACCTAGGCCGTCGGGTCCTCCAACGGGTACCTACAACCAAGGATGGCGTAACCACCCAAATCTTGGTTGGAGAGATCCCGGAAATAGTAGTAACCAACAAAACCAACGAACTAATTTTCAACAACCACAAAATTTTCCTCAACAACAAGGTGGAAGAGAAAGGCTTGAAGATACCATATCTCGCCTCATCTCTGACACTGAAAAGAAGAACTCGGATCGATTTCAACAAATGGAATCGAATTTCAGAAACCAACAATCTAGTATTCAAAACGTTGAAAAACAATTAAATCAACTAGCTCAAAATTTCTCCGAGAGACCACAAGGCGCATTACCCAGTAATACCGAACCAAACCCAAAGGCACAAGTCCATCTCATCACATTACGAAATCGAACCGTGGGTCCCGAGGATGCTCCATTGCCGCCAAATGGAAGAAGTCATTCTGGCCATCCTGTGACTCCTCCTGCGCCAGAAAAGGCTTCTACACCGAATCAAGAGCCCACCAAGAATCCTCCAATCCCGTACCCCGGTAGGTTAAATCGTCAAAAGACCGATGAGCAATTCGCAAAGTTCGAAAGTTTACTAAAACAATTGCATGTTAATATTCCTTTTATTGAGGTCCTAACCCAAATGCCTAAATATGCAAAATTCATGAGGGATTTCCTCACTCACAAAAAGAAAATTGAATCGTTGCAATTAGTTAACCTAGGCGAAGAATGCTCAGCTCTAGTACTCAACAAACTTCCATAAAAGAAAATCGACCCCGGGAGCTTCACAATCCCTTGTTCGATTGGGAAGTCCCCCGTCCGAAATGCTTTAGCCGATCTTGGGGCTAGCATCAACCTCATGCCCACCTCAATGTTCAAGCGACTCGGCCTAGGAGCAACAAGCCCTACAAAGATGAGCATACAACTCGCCGACAGGTCCGTCAAGTTCCCACATGGGGTCGTCGAAAATCTGCTAGTCAAGGTAGACAAATTCGTTTTTCCAACCGACTTTGTTATCCTAGACATGGAGGAAGACACCGAGGTCCCCCTCATCCTCGGGAGACCATTCTTAGCCACCGCTCAAGCAGTGGTGGATATGAATGACGAAACTCTAACATTGAAGTTTGGGGATGAGGAAGTGAAATTTGAATGTGGAAAGAGAGTAGAGGAAGAAGATCCGGTCAACTACATGAAGGTCATAGACTCAAGCTTGGATGACGCTCTCCGACGGTGTAACATGGGATGCAACACATCCCACTTGGGTAACATATGACCAGGCATTGGGTCTAGCCAAGGACCCTTATAAACGTGGCGCACCATGGAGGCATTCCACGGAACTATCCTTAGTTTAATTTAGATTAGTTTTTATGTTTTCTAGTTAGTTTAATTTTCAGGAATAAAACACACTCATGGTGGTAAAGGATGAGAAGGGGAACGAGAAAAATGATCCCATGCACAAGAACGAGGCAACCCGACAATTATCTCCCTTTCAGAAGGTTCAACACGGGCCGTGCCCAACCAACACGGCCCCGTGTCGAACCACCTGCAGAAAACGCCCAGTACAGGTAACTGGACACGGGCCGTGTTCACCCAACACGCCCCCGTGTCCAGACTTCTGTTTCTCTTATTTCAATTTTGTTACTGGCACTTGAACACGGGGCCGTGCCCGGATAACACGGGGCCGTGTTCAGTGCCCAGTAACACAAATTTTTGCTTTTTAAACACTATTTTACACATCTAATCAACCTAAAAATTTATTTTTGGGACACATTGAGGACAATGTGTAATTTAAGTGTGGGGGGGATGCTAAAACCTTGAATTTTGCAAGTCCTAAATACAAGCCTTACACAAAACTCTATTGGAACCGCTAATCACCCCAAATTTTTTTCAAAAATTTCAATTTTTTTACTTGTCTAGGTTTAACTCGGGAAATTCAAGCTCTCAAAAAGGTTATATTTTTACAAATTTACAACCGATAGCGTAGTGATAAAAAGAACCAACATAAGAAAATTATGAAAAGGCATGACAAACTTATTTAAAATTTGATTATATATACTTGATCACATAAAAACCCATTCCCACAAAAGTGAGTTTTGAGCCTTTATTGAGCACACAATTCCATATCAATTGACTAAATGCTCATTTTTCGTTTCTTGTGTGAATAGCCGCTTGGTTCTTACGACTCTAGAACTTGCCATGACAATACATTCCCGGTCCTTATCAACTTAAACCCAAGTAAGTAAATGATAGAGGCATTAGGACTAACCTTTTTTATTTCTACACCATTATTTTTCTTTTTCTTTTACCACCTACCAAAAAATCCCCCTAGTTAGCCCCTTTGAGCCTAAACCTTTTCGTTTCATCACCCAAAACAAAAACCCTTTCACCCACCAAAACCTTTTTCATTTTTAACCCTTTATTTTAGTAACAAGTTCGGTTCTTCGTAAAAAAAAAAAAAATGAAGCGAAAAGAAAATAAACAAAGTAATCAAAAATAACTTTGTTTGAATAAAAGCTTCATCAAAAATAAAAAGTTGCAAAAATACGAAAACCGACACTTGTTACGCTTTTTAGCCCTTTTTCTACTAACCACTAACCCAACCACCTACCTTTAACCCTAGCCAACCCTTAACCCACAAAGTCCTCTTGATATCTACAAAGGTATAAAAGTTAAAAAGGAGGAGGATTGATTTCTTGGCAAGCCTATGGTAGGAATAAGTTCCGTGCCGCTCTCGAGTGATTCACTAAAAATACACCTTCGGCCGAGTGTGAGTGATTTCCCCGCGAGGTATGTGAACTTGTATATAAATAGAATTTTAAAAAGGCATGTTATGCCCAAATAAGTAATTTCTTTTATGAACAGTTCTAAATAAATCATTACGAATAGGAGTGTAAATAAATAAAAATAAAAAACCCCAAAAAGATCTTGGAAATCCCGACACTCTATGACAAGCCCAAAACCTTCTTTTCTACCTATTCCATTTGGGAGTGTAAGCCAAATATTAAAGAGTTTTGCTTGAGGACAAGCAAAAGTTCAAGTGTGGGGGTATTTGATGTGTGTAAAATGCAACATATAAATTACATCAAATGAGGTATAAAACTAACCCTTTTTTAGTACTAATATTGGAAAAAGAGTGTTTTTGTCTTCCTTTTGTATTTTCGGGATTAAATGAGCTCAAAAACGCAAAAGAAGCAAAAAGACAGCTAAATCCAACATAAATACAAGAAAAGGAACATTAGTGGATTGCCCGAACCCTCAACGGCACCTTCCAAAGCAAAATAGAGAAAACAGAAGGCTGAACACGCCCCGTGCTCAGCCAGCACGGGGCCGTGCCCAAGAAGCAGCAGAAAAGACAAACCTATAGAAGCTTCTATTGCCCACCACGGGCCGTGCTCAGCGGACACGGGGGCGTGTCGAAAGTACAGCAGGCGCATTTATTGTAATTGCGAATTACAATTAATGAAGAGAGAGAGTGTCAGACGGGCACGGGGCCGTGTCCAGCGGACACGGGGCCGTGTCCAGCTCTCTGTTCAGCCTATAAATAGGAGTGCTTGGATTCATTTCATCTCATCCCTTGACACACCACCTCTCTCACACTTCATCCACCACCCACCACCATCACAACACCATCATCCACCACCATCATCCATTGTCCATCATAGAGTGTGTGAGTCGTCTCGGGATCCAAGATTGATCGTAAGAGTTCTTGACAATCAAGGCCATGTTTGCCTAAGTCTCTTACATCACTTGGTGAAGACAAAGTGTCTAGTATAATACTTTTTATTTCTAATCTTTTGCACTTTTTATTTGGTTTTGTATTAATGACTTTAATAACTAGTTACTTATGTTGAAGGTGATCTTTCCTTATCGTTTGTCCGTGGTGTCTTGGCATTATTTTACTGTCTATATAAAATAAAGGATTTTCACCATTCATATCTCCACGGTCTATATGGAGGTATGTTGGCTACCTGGTAGGGGGTTAAGGGAACGGTTTGGTAAAGGTCTTGCCATTGTTCAGCGTTTAGAGGTCCTGCAATGGACCTGGGTCAAATTTAGTAGGACCTCCTTCAATACTTCACGGTATTGGATGGCGGGGGTCCAAACTCTTTGATCCCCTCATAAGTTAACTACTATTAATACTATAACCTGGCTATTTAGGACTGTATCCCTGCTGACTCAGACTACTTAGTCGAGGGTAACGTCACCGCCAAAAGCGGGGCCTACCACAACACTGCATTAATAACTTAATTCATTATCTTCCAATAATCCACCCCTTTAGGATTGTATCCCTGCTGACTCAAACTACTGGGGTGAGGGTAACGTCACCTTCAAAAGAGGGGCCTACTACAATAACTAAGATAATCTCTTAATTATGTGCAAAAGTGCGGAAATAATCAAAGGTTATACTAGGTACGAGTCGGAACCAAGTGATTCATCTTGTCTATCTGTTTTTATTTTATTTTTATTTTCAGCATTTTAGTTAGTTTTTATTTTTCTTAGTTTAAAACATTTTTCTAAACTTTTACTTTGGTTAGACGTTGAGGATAAACCGGTATTAAAAGCTCTTGTGTCCTTGGACGACCTCGGTATCTTACCAACGCTATACTACACTCAACGATGGGTGCACTTGCCCATATGTGTGTTTAGTGTTAGTGAAATATCGTGTTTTATAAATTTAAAACTTGGCTAAAATAAGTGTTAAAAAGGGCTTAAAATATACACCTAATATATACGACACTTCGCACGCATCAAGAAACAATAAGAAATGTCCTCAAACTGGGTGATGATCATGAAATCCAACTTCTGGAAAAAGCAAATTTGCAACAAACCTTGACTGAAATGGGCTATCACACACTCAACTCGTCAAGGGCCATTAGCAAGTCTGGTTTTATACCACCTTTCCAGTTTTTGGTAACACAGCTAAGTGTCTGCTTTTCCAAGAAAATTGGACACTTCAATGAGCTGTCGAATAGGATGATGGAAGTGGTGCATGCTGTGATACAAGAAAAACCTTTCAACTATGCTAAGTTTCTAATGAGAGACCTAGAAGCAAACATCCACGACCGTCAACCCTTTCTGATTTACCCTCGATTTGTTACCAAGGTGATCACTAGTCAGCTGGACTTTGGAGGAGTGAGAAGCTGCTATTCAAGAGCTGAGCTGGTACTTCAAGAAATCATTAGTGAAGCCACCTTGACGCCATCAACGAATCACACCAGACGCGTAACCAGTCTTTGGTTATATGTGAAGTGCATGTTCAATGTGTTAGAGGAAGAGGAGGAGTAGTTTTCTTTGTTTTATGTTTTGTTTTCGTTTAACATGTTTGTTTTATGTTTTCTTTCAACAGGTTTGTTTTAAAATTTTTAAATTTTTTTGGTAAATAGATCTAGGGGGAACTAACACAACTTGACTGATAAAATCAAAGAAAATCTGGTGAATTACACATGAATACTGACAGAAGTTAGTAGAACTCAAAATCTGATGATCAATCAGAAAAATTGATCATTCACCAGAAAACTGTGAAAATTCTGATAACAAATCAGACAATCATATTTTCGAATGAACCATGCAATCCTAGATTTTCTCTCTAGCCAGGCGATTTTGCTCCTCATGCAATCCTAGATTTTCTTCGTGATCTCGTTGTATAACAGTCTGTGATTGGTGACTTTGATCTTTTCGAATGAACCATAATGAACTAGTTAGCAACTCTGTGATCGATCTAAACTAGGGTTTTTGTTTCTTGTTTTTTCAATCGCCGTCAGAACCTGTTACAAGGTAGGGTTCGGCTAGTCTAGGGTTTGTGTCGTCGCTTTGTTTCAGATTGGTGTTCGCTGATTTGTGGGTATTTGGGAGAGTTTTTTCATTGTCAAAAAAGAGAGTTGTCTGCTATCTGAGTAGGGTTTGCTGCTGTGCTGCGGTACTGCTGTTTGATTGGTTCTTGGTTCCTACAATTTTACGTCTGCATGTTCTGTGTTTGACGTAATCATGAACTCTAAACCTCCGGACATCGATGAATATTTTAGTAAGTTGCCGACTGAATCTGATGAAAATAAGAATATTCATGGTCTGTATGGGAAGCCTCCAATAGTTATTAAGGGATTTGGTAATCGAACTCTGAATATTGATGGTAAACCGTTAGCTCCTAGACGTGGAATTGTGCCTAGTAATCAGAATGAACCTCGTATGATGAATGTAATTGACGAGTTGGAAAAAATAATAGTTCCTGTGGAGAATGTTTATGCGAATAAGCAACAGGAGGACCAGGTATCTTATGCACAGAAGGTGATGATGAATCCTAGTACTAAACGTGAAGTTAACTTCAGAAAGTTGGAACCCATGGAGACTCACCAAGAAGCTGATATAGTAATTCCAAGGGAGGTAGTTAAAAAGGTCCAAGACAGGTTTGATAATGTTTTATTTGGATACTTTCTGGGGAATAGATTACCATTTCCGGTGGTTGAGTATTATGTTAAAAATGTGTGGTCGAAGTTTGGATTTGTTAAGATTATGATGAATGCTGAAGGCTTTTTCTTCTTCAAATTTGATACTAAGGAAGGAATGCATAAAGTTCTTGAGGGAGGGCCTTGGTTAATTCGCAAAGTTCCATTATTTCTTAATATCTGGTCGCCATCAGTTAGTCTGAAAAAGGAGGGAATAAAGTCAGTTCCTATATGGGTTAAGCTTCATAATGTTCTGATCTCTATCTATACGGATGATGGACTGAGTTTGTTGGCGTTGAAGATTGGAGCCCCAAAGAGATTGGATAGCTATACAGCGGACATGTGTGCTGATAGCTGGGGCAGGAGCAGTTTTGCTAGAGCTTTGATTGAGGTTAGTGCGGATGAGGTTCTTAAGGATCAAATTGTTGTAGCCATTCCAAAATTGGATGATGATGGATTCATTATGGAAAATGTGAAGGTTGAGTATGAATGGAAGCCGCACCGGTGTGCTGAATGTTGCATTTTTGGTCATAATGATCAGAACTGTCCAAAAAATGTTAATCCCAAACCGAAGCAAGTTATGGTGGATGCGGAAGGCTTTATCACGGATAGGAGAAATGTTGCTAAATTTGGAGTTGGGCAAAAGAAACCGAAACTTTTTTATAAGCCGAAAACTAATAGATTCGCTGCGAGTACTTCTGGAACGAAGACTGGTACCAGCTCGGGGTCTAGTCAAATTAAAATAGGGAATTCGTTTGATGCATTAGCGAATCAGGATGGGAATGGAGATGAAAACACTGCTGATAAGAAGGATGGGACGCATAATAAGAATGCAACACACTCACAGATTGATAGTGAGATGAGGGAGGTCACACCGACGGAGATGGCACAATTTATGAAGAATGATCAGCCTATTAATTCTGAGGGGGCAAGCACTCCCGGTTCGAATGGTTTAAATGGGTAGCATCATGACCTGGAATGTTAGGGGTTTGAACCGGCCCCTGAAACAAAGTGAGGTTCGCTCTATTGTTGCTGATAATAAATTGGATATGTGTGCAATCCTTGAATCGCATGTGAATGTTACTCAGTTGGCTAGAATTTGCAAGTATGTGTTCCGTAAGTGGTGTTGGACGTCTAATGGTGATTTATGCACTCGAGGCACGAGAATTATCTTGGGATGGAATCCTGATATGTTGGACGTTATGGTTCTCTTTCAATCTGATCAACTTATCCACACTCAGGTGATTATAAAAGATAGCAAAAAGAGTATTTTTTTTGTTCGTTTGTGTATGCTGAAAATAAGTATCAAGACCGCAGAATGCCCTGGGACGATTTATGCAAGCATAAAGTTTTTTGTCATGGTAAGCCGTGGGTAGTAATGGGGGATTTTAATACCGCTCTCAACTTTGAGGATTCGTTATTTGGGTCTTCCAGCCAGTCTATTGGTATGCGTGAATTTAATGATTGTATCCATTAAGCTGAGTTGTTTGATATTCATGCTCATGGATTGCAATACACTTGGAGTCAAAAGCCAAAGAGTGGAGTGGGTCTGCTCAAAAAGATTGATAGAATTATGGGTAATGTTTCGTTCAGTGATCAATTTCCTGATGCTTTCGCTATGTTTCACCCGTTTCGGGTGTCAGACCATACTCCGTGTATTCTTAGAATGATGGGTTCTTATGGGAATCGGCCAAGGCCTTTTAAATTCCCGAATTTCATTGTGTCAAAACCAGAATTTCAGGATTCTGTAAAACAGGAGTGGATGAAAACAATGGAAGGTATCACTATGCTTTCTGTTGTAAAGAAAATGAGAAACTTGAAACCTAGGTTGAGAAAGATTTTGTTCAATCAGGGTAATTTACATAAGAGGGTGGTTGCCTTGAGGAAAACATTAGATGAAATTCAGATTCAAGTGGATCAGAATCCGATGGATGTTCGGTTAAGGCAGCTGGAGACGCAATGTCTACAAGAATTTCAATCTGTGGCTTATGATGAAGAATGTTATTTAAAACAGAAATCTAAGGTTGAGTGGCTTTGCGCGGGAGACTCGAATACCAGGTTTTTTCATAACCCTGTGAAGGCTCGAAATGCCCGAACAAAAATTCATAGTATCACGGATAGCATGGGAACTCGACATGAAGGTAATCAGATTGCTGATGTGCTGGTATCGCATTATACGATTTTTTTGGGGATGGAGTTTCCGGTTAACGAGGTTAACTTGGATGGCATTTTCACTAATGTTTTAAGTAGGGAGGTTGCGGATCAAATGGTTTCTCAGGTTTCTTGAGAGGAAGTTAAATCTGCTATGTTCAGTATTAGAGAGGATAAAGCCCCAGGTCCTGATGGGTACACATCGGCGTTTTTTAAGCATGCATGGGAGATTGTTGGTAATGAAGTTACAGATGCAGTGCTACAATTTTTTGAGAATGGTAAGCTTCTAACTCAGGTTAACCATACTATTATTGCATTGATCCCGAAAAAAGAGGTCCCGGATTCAGTTCTTGATTACAGGCCGATAACTTGTTGCAATGTGATTTATAAATGCATAAGTAAAATTATCACGGACCGCCTAAAAGGAAGTTTGGGAACTCTTGTTAGTATCAACCAATCAGCGTTTGTGCCGGGTCGGAAGATTTCTGATAATATCCTTCTCACACAAGAATTAATGCATAACTACCATCTTAACAGGGGTCCGGCTAGATGTGCTTTCAAAATTGATATACAGAAAGCATATGATACGGTTAATTGGTCTTTCTTGAAAAATATTTTGATTCGATTTGGGTTTCATCATAAAATGGTTGGGTGGATTATGACATGTGTTTCGACAGTTTCTTACTCGTTGAGCATCAATGGAAACCTTCATGGCTATTTTAGAGGTAAACGCGGGTTACGGCAGGGTGATCCCATGTCTCCCTATTTATTCACGTTAATTATGGAGATTCTTTCTCGTTTGCCTCAACAGGCTGCTTCCTCTCCGTTTAGATATCATGCTCATTGTGCCAAACAAAAAATAATTAATGTCTCGTTTGCTGATGACTTATTTATTTTTGTTCATGGTGATATTGTCTCGGTTAAGAGGGTCAAGGAGGCACTTCAGATGTTTACTAACATTTCCGGTTTGGCTCCTAGCCCAGCGAAAAGTACAGTTTTCTTCTGCAATGTTCCTCACTCGATTAGACAGGAAATTCTGGATATTATGCCATTTCAAGAGGGTGTTATTCCGGTTCACTATCTGGGGTCCCGCTCATCTCATCTAGGCTTCTTTTTAAAGATTGCAAGGTTCTTATTGATCGAATGGATAAGAAGATTAATAACTGGATGACAAAGTCGCTATCTTTTGCTGGCCGGCTGCAACTTATAAATTCGGTTTTGTCTTCTATGCATATCTATTGGGCTTCTGTTTTCATTATTCCTACTCGGGTTATCAAAGAGCTTGAAAAAAGAATCCGTAGATTCTTGTGGAATGCAGGATCGGAGGGCAAAATCCGCGCGAAAGTTGCTTGGAAAAATGTGTGCTTGCCTAAACAAGAAGGTGGTTTGGGTATTCGAAGTATATCGGATGTTAATAACTCGCTTATGGCTACGCATGTTTGGAGCATTTTAACTAAACGTGAGTCCATTTGGGTGAGATGGATTCATGAATATAAGTTAAAAGGGAGAAATTTTTGGGAGGTTCCTTGTCGAGGGAGCATGAGTTGGGGATGGCGGAAAATATTGTCTATTCGGAGCATTGTGCGGCCTCACATATGGTATTTACTCAAAAGTGGGCTGCAAACAAATGTTTGGAGTGATAACTGGTGCCATATGAGTCCTCTTTCTTCCTTTATTACTCCTCGATCTATAGCTAATGCAGGTTTTAATTTAAAATCGTCGGTTGCAGATGTCATTGACGAGAATGGGCAGTGGAGGTGGCCTCAAGCTTGGCTAGACTTGTTTCCGGTTCTAATAAATCTTCAAACACCCCATCTGATTGATAATGCTCCGGATTGTCTAGTTTAGAAAGCCGTGGATGGGAAGTTTGGCGACTTTAAGTCCTCTCAAGTTTGGGATGTTGTTCGAAATAGGGATATTAATGCGACCTGGGCAAATATGGTTTGGTTCTCTCAATGTGTTCCGCGCCACTCTTTCCATATGTGGTTGGTTTTCAGGGATAAATTGAAGACGCAGGATAGGTTGGCGGTTTGGGAAGCAGGAAGTGTAACAAATCTTAACCTCATGTGTTGCCCGTTGTGCCACTATGATCGTGACAGCCGAGACCATCTATTTTTAAATGTGTGTTTGCGGATCAAGTTTGGACAAATGTGAAGGGTATGGTGAACATGGATAGCGTAGATAACACATGGCAGTCCTTAATGGGTTGGGTTGATCAGCATTCTAACTCGAAGACAGTAGATGACATTGTGTGTAAATTGGTGGTTGCGGCGACTACGTATTACATATGGCAAGAGAGGAACAGTCGTCTTTTTACCTCTAATCATTTAACTGCGTTACAAGTTGCTGAGAAGATTAAAAGTTCAGTTCGTCTAAGACTTATGGGTTTCAGGTTTCGATTGGAGTTTGCTAGGAAGAGGATATTCAAAACCTGGAAGATTAGTGATACTAAAGATGGTGATCATGATCCGGGCTAGTAGTTTTGATGCTTTATGTGTAGGTCGGCCTAGGTTTTGTTTTGATTCGGCCGTGGTTGTTTAGTTTTGTGTTTGACGTTTTGTCTGGGATGTTTTGTTGATTGGTTTTGCTGTCTTGGTGTCCTTGGCTTGGTCTGTCAAGTCTAGTTGATGTGTTGTTTTGACACATCTTTGATCTTATTGGTTTATCTATAAAATTCACCGGGGTAACCCTTTACCCCAAAAAAAAACCAGAAAGTTTAACATATCATCAGAAAAAAAATTCTTTTAATCAGATTTAATTGAATTTATGAAAATCCAAATTTTTAAGAAAAAGTTTCTTTCTAAATTTTTTTTTCTGAGGACTGGAACAAGCTATATAAAAAAAAATATACCTCTGGTATATCAGAACAAAGGTGTGGAGTTCAGAACTGCAAGACTACAATGTAAGTAAAATCTCAGAACTCTACTTATTCCCTCTCATCTCAAAAAAAAAATTCTGATGATATATATATATATATATCATTATGAGAAATATCTGGGGAGACACACAAAGGGTTTCGATTGGACATTTTAAAAAGGGGTCCCACATAGAGAAAAGGTGCAAGTTGGAAACTAGTGTTTATCTGCAAAATCTTTGAAGTCTCTAAGTATCTTTAAAAGGATATACATTAAATTAGAGATAAATCAAAGGTTTTTCAAAAACGGTTGTTTCCTTAAAGGATTAAAACATCTTAAAGGTGTCATTAATCACCCTGAACTCAAACAACCCACGACAAACACTCAAAAATCTCTGTCGATACACCCTATAAATACCTCATTCAAAAACAGAGACTTTCATCTTCAGCCTTCAAATTCAAAACCCTAAAACCCTTTTCCAAAAACAAAACCCAAATTCTCAATGGCTGCTGTCAACATCAACATACCTCAAATTAAACACTCAGTTCCTTTCATCACTGAAGATGAATTTCTTCCATTAAAGAGCAACAATGAAGCAATGAATGATAACATCGAAGAATATGATATGAAGTGTCAAATTCTCATTGAATTTCTAACAAGATGCCCGTTAGCTCAAGCTCTTATAAAGACCAGAGAGGTACCACAAGAACTCATACAACAAGTTGTAAAAACTCTCAAAATCTCAAGTCAAACTGAGCTAACAGCACATGTATGGGGAAATATCTTCATTAAAATTTCACCAGAAAAGATATGGGAATGTTTGGAGCTACCCTTACATCAGAACTTTGAAAAGTCACCAGAAAGAGAAGATATGTTTTCACAACTTGATGCTGTAATGGGATACAAAACAAAGATTTCAACAATCAATAAATTCAAGAGAAACAAGCTACCTGCCTTCTGGCAAGTCTTAATGGAAATACCGAACAAGTGTCTATCGTCAAAGATTGGAGGTACAGATCAGATAAATATGAACACTCTAACAATCATGTTCAGTCTAATTAATGGATTGAACATTGATTATGGAGCAGAAATATTTATTCTGATCAGGAGATCAATTCTGACCAAAGATGGTAGAATAGATTCACATCTACCCTTTCCAATATTTCTACCTATCATAATTTCTTATGCTTTTCTGAAAAGAAACATGGCAATACCAGCATCATAAAATATGTGGAAGACAAAAATTATGAAACCTTGGAATGCTGCAGGGTCTTGGAAGTCAGATTATGATGTACCTGCTCTGACAAAAAAAATGATGAGTGTGATACCAGAAGAATCATCATACAGAGCAGAATACCTGAAAATGTTGAACAAAAAGTCAGAAAGAAAAGGAGTTTTTGAACAAGTGTTCCCTATGGAGCATGATGCACAGGAGTCAAGCACACCAAGAATGGAACAGCAGGATGAATCTGATCCTCATCTAGCTGATAAAGATATAAATATGAATCATGTGGCTGAAGAACATCATGCTGAAGACTCACACATTGGAGAAACAGGTGCACAACAGTCTAAAATAAACATATTCTATGATTTTGAGAATGATTCTGACGAATCAATTCAAGGAAAACATGAAATCTTACTTAGAGATACTATTTCTTCAAAACAAGATGTGAGTAAAACAAAAGACTCATTTTCTGAATCAGATTCCGAGGAGGAAAATGAAGTAACAACAGGTGGAGATCAGCCTGCTGATCAAGGAAACCAGGATGAGAAAACAAAAAGTTTCTCAACAACTCATGGAGAACCTGAAAAGGTTCAAGGATATGAGGAAACCCAGAACTTGAATTTGTTTCAATTTTCTGGTGAGGATATAGGGAATTTGGATTCGTCCAATCCTTTTAACCTTAAAACAGCAGAGAATGTGTTTTCTGCTGGTGGTAGAAGAGAAACATCTGTTGTTTTTCAAATTTCCCAAGAACATCAATCTATGTCACCTAAACAATTTAAAAAAGAACCTGAAGATAAAGCTGCTACTATGAAAATAGCAACAGAAGAAAAACTTGATCTAATACTAGAAGAAATCAGAAATCAAAAGTCAGAGATCAAGTTTTTGTCAGAAACTGTCAAAGTTGTGCAGAAGCAAACTGAAGACAATACTGCAACTCTCAACAAATTGCAAAAATCATCAGAAAACAAAGAAAGCTCATCAGAAATTGAGAAAGCTATCAAGGAACTGAATGATATCAAGAAAAAGATGGCTGAGGGTGCAACTGCAGGAGAAAGCTCAAGTTCAGGGAAGCTTCTTGAAGAAATACAGTTCCTCAGAGCCAACAACAGCAGCATGACTGAGGCTTTTGAGAAACTGTTGATGGAATTAGCTGCACAAAGAAATCAAGAAAATCAAGAGTTACAGAAAATGAAGAAACAAGAGGAAACAAATACTCAAGCTCTTACTAATGTTCATCTCTTAGTTAAGAGATTGCAGTATAATGTTGCCAGACTAACAAATATTGATCTTCATGAACTGAAAGCCCCAATTCCACAAGAAAGACAAGCAAGAAGATCAGAAACTTCTCAACAACAACCAGAAATTGTTCAACAAGATCAAACCAAACCAACAGAAACCTCAACAGCTCAAAAACAGAAGCAACCCATGGGTCCACCTCAAGATAAACAGAAGATACTCATGGGTCCTACACCAAATGTCTCAAAGCCAGACACATCAAGGGTACAACCGAAAGATCATGTTCCAGTACAACCAGTTTCTACAACCATCACAGGAGAAACAGAGTTAAGCATATTAATGGATACAAAAGAAAAGAGAAGAATGGAACATGAAGTGACTTCCTCAAAAAGGCCAAGAAAAGAAATGATAGAAGATTCAGAAGGGAACATCAGAGAAATGGAGCTGCTAAAAGGTGATTTACACACTATTATGTACCCTGAAGAACATCTAAAGAATTACTATTGGAAAGGTCCAGAAGAGAACCCAAAGAGACCACTCTCTCCAATGAGCAAAGGTATTGTTGAAAACAGAAACAATGGAGGTTGGGTAATTTTACACAAGCACATGACCAATCCAATAGTATCAATTGAAAGAATTGATACAATGACCACTGGAGGAGGCATCCTAGGCAATAAAGCACAAAACAAGTATACCTTGATCAGAAAAGACAACAGTCAACAAAAGGTTACTGATGCAGATCTGGCTGATTATATTCACCCATCGGGAATAGTCAAAATGAAGAATATCATTGATGAAATGAAAGGTAATTCAGTTATAATCAGAAGAGCCCTTGAAAGTCTCAAAAGTGCAGGAGAAAAGTTATACAAAAGGGCTGCACTGGCAGACTTTGATCTATGTATCAATTTTGAGTACAGCAACAAAGTGCTAATACCACCTCCGAACACTTCAATTCCAGCTGAAATTGCTTCTAAACTATTAAGAACTGGAGCAATCTTTGATCAACCAGAAATGAGTGTAGTCTTCAAAGATGCTAATAAAGAGAAAGCTCTGTTCAGAATCAGTGATATATGCAGGTATTCAAATCAAACTCTGAAATATATAAAAAACTGCATGAATGAAAAACAAGAGCAGCTCAAAAAGAAGGGAAAGAACAATGAAAAGCTGAGAAAAACAATTGAAGAGTGCATTGAAAATTGGATGGAAGCACGAGGATGGTATAAAGAAATGTACAAAGAAACTCAAAAGGCAATTGACTACAAGAAAAGGCTGAAACCTGGAGACAAATACAGAAGTGGAGTGAAGATCAACTAACGATTTAATAAGATTAAATTTCCTGTTTATGAACAATATTTTATCAATGTCTGATTTATAGTTGGTTTGACTATGTTCAATGTTTCTGAACTTAGTTGTTTTTGAATTTCTCTTTCAAAGAAAGTTGTTTATGTTTGATATAGAGGTAGTTTATTTTCTTACAATACTTAGGGGGAAACTGTAAGGAAACTTTATTTGTAAGTATTGAAGAAAAACACAATCAACTGGATCTATGATCCTGAAGATCACGAACTAGAAAAAGAAGATCAGATGGGACAACCGGAATACATAGCATCTACTTCAAAGAATCACAAGTTGATCAAGAGCTGAATTGGATTATCAGAAGAGGTCATTTCTGATGGATCTGATCATCAGTATCTGACGATTCTGATCATCAAGGATTTTCTGATGATTTGTTCATCAGAATTTCTGATGAAGTGGTTTATCAGAATTTCTAATGAAATAACCCACTTGTCTGAAATTGGCTCTGTCCTGCCACACTTACCGAAGCAAGTTGACATTTAATGATATCATGATGAAAAAGGCAACTTGAACGTTGGAATCAATGAATATGTCAATTGGCTACTTTTTGCAGGAATTATTGTATGAATAAACTATTGTTTATTCATACACCAAGCCATCTATAAATAGAAGGCTAAACCAGGAGAAGCAAAGTGAGTTTGAAGCTTAGCATTCACACATACATCTAAACTCCATTGCTCTCTCCCCCACAGAATTCAAGATTCGTTTGTATTAGATAATAATCTTACAATCACCTTGTAAACCATTTTTGTTTCACAGTGATATAAACTTGATAATTCTGTAGGTCTTGTTTCTTGAAAGTCTGATTTCCATTTCCGCACATCTTTTTCACATCTACTGAAATCACTTGCCATATTACGTGAAAAGAAGTTGTTTTGAGCCTGAACTGGGTCTAACATGCATAAAAAGGGTGACAAAGGTAAGAAGCAGACGTCTGACAAAGAGGATGGCAAGAATGGTAAGAACAAGAAGGGAAAGGATTCTGGTTCCTCAAGGGGGTCAAGGAAGCGTAAGGCTTCCCAAAATTTTGCTGTCACTGCCCAAGTTAACCAGGCAGCTCCCAACCAACCCGCACAACCTCCAGCGAAGAAGCGTTATGCAGGGAATGCACCTTTGTGCAATAGATGCAATAGTCACCATCAGCCGCAACTTCCGTGCCGTTTCTGTACTAACTGTGGGAAGTCAGGTCATCGTGCTAATGTTTGTCGTTTTGCTCAGAATCAGGCAGTTCAGAACCCGGCTCAACGAGTTGCTCAGCCTCCTGCTCAGCAACAAGGTCAAGCTGCACGACCACACTACCCGCCAGGTTCTTGTTACAACTGTGGGGATCTGACCCACTACCGTAATCAGTGTCCAAGATTGGTGAATGCTCACCCAAATCAGAATCAGGCTCAGGCTCGAGGTCGAGTCTTCAACATGAATGCACAAGAGGCACAAGCAGACAATGAAGTGGTGAACGGTACGTTCTTTATTAATAATTAGCCTGCATCTGTTCTTTTTGATTCGGGTGCCGATAAGAGTTTTGTGTCATTATCTTTTGAGCCATTGCTTCGCGTGTCTAGAACGAAACTAGGAAAACCCTTGACAGTAGAGGTTGCTAGTGGTGAACCCATTGTTCTTGATTCTAGTCTTCGCAACTGCCAGTTGAACCATAACGACCATCTCTTTCCTATTGACCTCACGCCTATGCAACTTGGAAGCTTCAACGTTATTGTGGGTATGGATTGGTTAGCCAAGCATCGCGTAGAGGTAGTTTGTTTTGAGAAGATTGTTCGTGTGCCGCTTTCGACAGGTGAGATCCTACAGGTTCGTGGTGAGAAACCTGCTGGTGGTCTCAAACTCATGTCTTGTTTTAAAGCTCGGAAGTATCTGCGAAAGAACTATGTGGCCTTTTTGGCACATGTTGTAGCAGATAAGGGCAAAGGTAAGTCTATTCAAGATATCCCTGTTGTTCGGGATTATCCTGAAGTATTTCCTGAAGAGTTACCTGGTCTATCCCCAGCACGCCAAGTCGAGTTCCGTATTGATCTCGTACCTGGTGCAAACCCCATTGCCAGAGCTCCATATCGTCTTGCACCGTCTGAGATGCAAGAGTTGTCTAAGCAGCTTCAGGAGCTCTCTGACAAAGGTTTTATCCGTCCTAGCTTTTCACCTTGGGGTGCTCCCGTTCTTTTTGTCAAGAAGAAGGATGGATCTTTTAGGATGTGTATCGATTATCGTGAGCTTAACAAGCTTACCATCAAGAATCGATATCCCCTACCTCGCATCGATGATCTCTTTGATCAGTTACAGGGCGCTTCTTATTTTTCAAAGATAGATCTGCGATCTGGATATCATCAACTTCGTGTGCATGAAGAAGATATTCCCAAGACAGCGTTCCGCACTCGTTATGGGCATTATGAGTTCACAATCATGCCATTCGGTTTGACTAATGCTCCTGTTGTTTTCATGGACTTAATGAATAGGGTCTGCAAGCCTTATTTAGATCAGTTCGTCATTGTTTATATTGATGATATCTTGATATACTCCAAGACACGAGCTGATCATGAGAAACACCTTCGTCTTACTCTAGAACTCCTAAAGAAACAACAACTTTTCGCCAAATTCTCCAAGTGTGAATTCTGGCTTAAAGAAGTTCAATTTTTAGGACATATTGTCAACGAACAAGGTATTCATGTAGATCCCTCCAAGATCAGTGCGATTAAGGATTGGGATACGCCTACTACTCCTACTGAAGTTCGTTCTTTTCTTGGACTTGCGGGTTATTACCGCCGCTTCATTGAAAACTTCTCAAAGATTGCAGTTCCTCTAACTGCGCTAACACAAAAGGACAAGCCCTTTGATTGGGGATTCAAACAAGAGGAAGCGTTTCTGACCTTGAAACAAAAACTTTGTGACGCGCCTGTTCTGACTTTGCCTGAGGGCAATGATGATTTCGTCGTTTATTGCGATGCATCTAAATTTGGTCTTGGCTGTGTTCTGATGCAAAGGAACAAAGTCATAGCATATGCATCGAGGCAGTTGAAGATACATGAGAAAAACTACACCACTCATGATCTTGAGTTGGGTGTAGTTTTCTTCGCTCTTAAGATCTGGAGACAGTAATTGTACGATACAAAATGTGTGGTTTTCACGGACCACAAAAGTCTTCAGCATATCTTCAATCAGAAATAACTCAACATGAGGCAACGACGTTGGGTCGAGCTTCTAAACGACTATGACTGCGAAATTTGCTACCATCCTGGTAAGGTGAATGTCATAGCCGATGCATTGAGTCGTAAGGAACGTACTAAGCTTCATTGTGTTCGTGTTCAATCTGATATTCAAGCTCGATCCGATATCCAAGCCCGCATTTCTCAGGCTCAACACACTTGTTTTTCACAAGGTTTGATGGATAAGGAATTTCCCTATCACATAACCCCTGATCTTGAACTGAAGGACAATGGATCGTATTACTTCATGGACCGTTTGTGGGTCCCAAGCCAAGATAACCTTCGCACCTTGCTTATGGATGAAGCCCATAAGTCTCGTTATTCTGTTCATCCTGGCTCAGATAAGATGTATAAGGATCTTCGTATTCAGTATTGGTGGCCTGGTATGAAGAAAGACATTGCCTTAGATGTTTCAAAATACCTTACTTGTCTTAAGGTTAAGGCTGAACATCAACGTCCTTCTGGTTTATTGGTGCAACCAGAGATCCCAGTTTGGAAATGGGAAAACATTACTATGGATCTTATTACCAAACTTCCGCGCACAAAGAAAGGTCACGATGCCATCTGGGTAGTTGTTGATCGTCTTACTAAGTCAGCGCATTTCTTGCCAATTAGGGAGGATTTTTCTGCTGACAAACTTGCTAAAATCTATGTGGATGAGATTGTAGCTCGACATGGTGTTCCTTTGAACATCATTTCTGACTGAGATGCTCGCTTCACTTCTCATTTTTGGAGAACCATGCAATCTGCTATGGGGACCCAACTTAATCTGAGCACATCTTATCATCCGCAAACGGATGGTCAATCTGAAAGAACAATCCAGACTCTGGAGGATATTCTTAGAGCTTGTGTGATCGATTTTGGTGGTAGTTGGGATTCACATCTTCCGTTGATTGAATTCTCCTACAACAACAGTTATCACTCCAGCATCAACATGGCTCCTTTCGAGGCTCTCTATGGTCGAAAATGTCGTTCACCAGTCTGCTGGAATGAGATCGGCGAGGCTCAGCTTACTGGACCTGCCCTCATTTTAGAGACAACTGATAAGGTTAAGAAAGTTCGTGATAACCTTCAGACAGCTAGAAGCCGTCAAAAGAGTTACGCGGACCAAGGACGTAAGCCCATGGAATTTCAAGTCGGTGATTGAGTATTACTTAAGGTCTCACCTTAGAAAGGTGTGATCAGATTTGGAAAGAAAGGAAAACTTGCACCTAGATACGTTGGACATTCAAGATCGTCGAAAGAATCGGTAAGGTAGCCTACAGACTCGAGTTACCTCCTGAACTTGGAAATGTTCATCCAACCTTTCACGTGTCCAATCTCAAGAAGTGTTTAGCTGATGAGAACCTCCACATACCACTTGACGAAATTCGTGTTGATAAAACACTTAAATTTGTTGAGAAGCCAGTGGAAATCATGGAACGTGAAGTCAAGTGGCTCAAACGCAAGCGCATTCCATTGGTCAAAGTTCGCTGAGAATCTAAACGTGGACCTGAGTTTTCTTGGGAACGTGAAGATCAAATGAAGGCGAAGTACCCACATCTTTTCCCACGAGTTTCCTCTAAATAAATTTCGGGACGAAATTTCCACAAGTAGGGGAGACTGTAACATCTGTGCTTGTAATCGTTGTGAACAGTTCGTTTATCAATAAAACAAAGTTATTTGATCCCAATGTTTGTTTGTTTATGTTTGATATTTTTAATGTTTTGACTTATGTTCAATTTCAAACTCTATATCGCTTTCTGGAGAGTTATACGCAAACTGGTGCGTAAACGTAATCAGTCTAATGCGAAAAATACTCCGGAACATCAACATATACTTAACATACCTAAAAAAAACCTTTACATAACTTAGAAATAAGTCTTGAAGGCTTTGGTATGGCAAAAACAAGTTAATTCGCCTACAGGGACTAAATTTGACAAACTGCGAAAGTGTGCCAATTTGAACTATAACAAACATTCCGGAACATGACCATAAGTTAAACATACCATAAATATCCTTCACATAGCTTAGAAATAGGCTTTGAGGGGTTTGGTATGCTAAAATAAACTTTTGGGTCATTCCGGGACTAAAAGCGTCAAAAAGTGCATAAGTTTGCATTTTCGCGCATAACTTACGTTCTGAATACATCCGGACATCCAAAAATTTATGTAAGCACTAAAATATTTTATTTTAGTGTTTGGCATAAGAAAAATCCATTCTTCGCGCAATTTGGATCGTTTTTCACGCTTATGCGCATTCCGTCGTAATTAAGGGAACATCGCGATCATACGACCAAACGAACCGACATCCGACATATTTGTGAGCATGTTTCATGTCCACTATGTTTAGGAATCCTTGTGGAGCCTTGAAAATGGTTTAACGGGCTTCAAACGTGTGGAAAATGGACTGAAACATGTGCAGGGACCTAATCTGCCATTTCTGCAGAAAGGGGGGCTAGGCGTGACGCGAGGCCCTTTCAGATCAGCTAAAGCTGTTTTAACAGCTGTTAACAGCTGTTATGCACTCCAAACTCAATTCCACTTGTTTGTTCCTGATCATGGGGGGGGGGGGGCAATATGATGCACATGGGGTTACCAACAAGTGTAGGGATGAGATTAAACCACGGATTACGAGAAACGATCTTAAACGGTTGTCCATTACTATAAATACCCCATGATCCCAACCCCAAAAACCCACACCTTTGAAATATGAATTTGCTCTCTAAGTTGTTGTGTCTAACACTTCATACCTGAGAGTATTCGGATTCAAAACTTCCGTTCTTGGACCCTTTGTAAGTGTTCCTTCGTTCTTTTATTCTTTCAGCGTTAAAGTCAAACCTTGTTTGACTTTCTGCATTGACCAGTTTATGGTCAATGCGAAGTTCGTTTGAACTTCATAACGTGAGTGTAATCACGATGGTTATAGTCCCTAGTGACTATACCTACTGATTACCACGTTATCTAGGCTCAGTGACGAGTCGTAGTTTCGGCCAAAATGTGTGTTATTGCGTATTTTGTAACCAAACTACTCTTAGGTATCAAAACCGTTTGTTTTGATACCAAACATGTTTCCTAAACTTAGTTAAGCATGTTTTAACATGCTTAGCTCGTCACTTTTAGTTTTGTGCTTGTCTAGGGTCGTAAGGGTAAGCGATCTAAACAATCGCTTATACTTTAGAACCCGACCCGTTTGGTCGATCATTAGGATCCGACCAAACACATTAGGTGACCATAGTTGTATAGGGAATAACCTTCCGAGGTTATACCTTATGGTCACATCGTTTGAGTAGTTGTATGATAGGTAGTATATATGCCTTAGGTAAATTACCAAAATGCCCTTTGAACGCCAAAATTCATTTTAAGCATATGTAACATAACTTTTGGTATCTAAACTGATTTGGTAACAATATTAGACATGTTAAGGCATATTTTACTTATCATAGGACTAGTTAGGCATTCCGAACGCGTTTCACGCGAACGAGGGAATTCATGATTTACATTAAACATAAACACCTTGACATTGATATACACATTTAGTAATTTACAATAGAGATAGACATTTTGATATGGTTTACACAATAACACTTGACAATTGATTTATACATGAACAATTTACAATGGTGGTTGGTTTGGGTAAGTGATTTGAGTAACGAGGCGTGTGTAATATGATACAAGCATGGTGGATACGCCGCTGGTACTTCCTATATATAAGTGCTTGTATGATATTACATGTCGTAGCGTTACTTAAATCATTTCAATATTTGACATATTACATTCTACATAAACAACTTATTTCTCACAAGACATTGTCTTACAAAACAGTTTATTTTATCCAACTCATTTTACTCGGTTATTTTATTAACCACACACCATTCTTTTATATAGTCTGATTTCTTATCGAGTTTTCATACGATTTATAAAAGAAAACACTTAACAAGATTCATGGCTAATTTTTATTAAACCTATCGTTTAAAACCTAAGTCTTGAATCCTAGTTTCACTAAACCTATGTAACTCACAGGCATTTTTATACTGACGTACCTATTTTCACATGTGTTTTCAGGAGTTGTCGCTTAGGATGATGATCGTGACATTAGGGCGGACTTATGCCTTAGAGACATAAAACGAAGATAGACTTAGTTTAATTATGTTATGTACTCTTGGTTTCATGTTTAAAGACAATGTAACTCTCTTGTTGATAAATAAAACGTAACTTTAATTTCCATGGTTGTGAAACAATAATTCTGTTACAACACTCCCCGACGTTTCCGCCACGTGTTTCTCGTTTTATGTGGTCGGGGTGTGACATAACCTGATTTAGCTCGTGTGAGTAGCAAACTCACCTGTTACATGTTGTTGTGTGACATGCACGTGGAGTGTGGACTTGTATGAGATTTGAGAATTTGCTATGTGTTATACGGTGATCTTAGCGGCAAATGCAATATGTGAAATTACGTGACTTAATTGATTATGAAACTGATTATATTGGTAACCACGGTAGGGTTCGGTTGACCAACTTGAAACGAGTAACTTAACATACCGAGCAAAACTAAGGTGAGTTCATTTCTCTTGGGCATGCGTCCCGGTGGGTGGGACATTCAATGGGTATTCCTGAGAGGAATACATCTTTTTGGGTTAAACTGGCATGTTAGATAATACACTCATACCTATCACTTTAAGTCCCATCTTATACCGAATTAATTACCTGAGGGGTAACAGGGTATTAGTTGATAGCGCTATTAGGCTTGGCAACCTCACACCGTACCTGAGAGGACGGGTGTGAACTAATGACCTTAAATCACAACCAATGTTTTGATAGGGGAATTGGGGAAGGGCAAACAATCTGATGCCATCTTGCAGTACTCGAGTTATTATCAACATTACTATTAAACTGAACTAAACACTTGGTAATTAACGTTTTCATAAAACTATGGACTCACCAGCGTTGTCTGATACACTTGTTGCATGCTCGCAGGTCGTTAGATTCTATGGACAAGGAACTTGCTGTCTGGGATTGCTGGAGTAGTCATGGGTCGAGCCTTCTGAGAACACATGACAATACATTTGGTTTTCATATATTTGGTTTTGCAACATTGAATGATGACTTATCTTATGCTTCCGCTGAACTTGTTAAACTCTAGTTATGTTTATGAATTGTCACACCCCGACCACGTGGAACATACAAAACGTGGCGGAAACATCGGGGAGTGTTGTAACAGAATTAATTGTCTCAAATCCATGGCAATTGAAGTTTTGTTTTATTGATTGAAAGTGTTACAATGTCTAAATAAACAAAGAAGTACAACACAATTAACTAGTCTTGCATCTTTTAATGTCACTAAGGCACAGGTCCGCCTAAGTATGTCTTGATAAGTCCTATGCTTCATCTCCTGAAAACACATGTGAAAATAGGTACGTCAGCATAAAAATGCCTGTGAGATACATAGGTTTTGTGAAAATAAGATTCATGACTTATGTTTGAGAAAAATGTTTAGTCATGAACCTTGTAATTTGCTTTGTCTTGTAAATCATTTGAAAAACGATAAGTTCAAATGATATGTATAAATAAATGTAAATAATGTATGGTTAAATGAATAACCATATAATGAGTTTGTAAAAGATAAGTTGTTTGTAAATCAATGTCTTGTGAAAAGTATGTTAGTTGTATAAAATGGTCTATGTCTCAAACTGAAATGATTCAAATAACGCTACAATGTGTAATACCATACAAACACTTATATATAGGAAGTACCAGCGGCGTATCCACCATGCTTGTATCATATTACACACGTATCGTTACTTAATCACTTAATCAAACCAAACCAATGTCAAAATGTCTATGTCAAATATCCATGTCAAATGTCTATGTCAAAATATCATGTATGGCAAGTGAAATGTCTCAACTAAACCATATACACAAAAACAAAGTATTGAAGTAAAACTTGGTTTAAATCAAAGTTATGTTTTGTGGGAAAATGCATGATCAAATGTCAATCATGTTAAAATGTTTAACAATTGTAGAAATGTTTATGTATTGTAAGTAATGTAAAGTTAAACGAATAACCTTATAGTAGCACATCAAAAGTATACTTTGGATTTGTAAGTAACATATTAAACTATGTTTTGGTTTCATAAGTAACATATCAAAATATGTTTTGGATGTGATAAATAACATATTAAACTATGTTTTGGTTTTGTAAATAACATATCAAAATATGCTTTGGATGTTCAACAAAATATATGTTGGTTTGTACAATACCACACATGAGAGTATATAAATATATACTTTAATAGTGTGATTTAAGAATTCAATCAGACCTGGTGCATCAAAATACACCTTTGAGACTATAGAAATACCACAAAGGCAATCCCTATTTGGATGGAGCAACAAATTGGTTTCAGACATTCCATGACAACAGGAATGGGGTGTCAAATCCTATAGCGCTATATCATACTAACAATCGGTCTGGTGAACATAAAATAAGTACAATTCAACAGTTTATTTTATGTTCTTTGAGAAATTAATGTTTAAACCATAGATAGTCCTTTAGTTTGTCAAATGATAAGTAATAGCATGTATAATCAATTATACTTTGAAATCAAGAAAATATAAGCATGTGATGAAATCAACTGTACTAAGTATGCTCACAATGGACATACATAGCATAAAATGTAATGTAAAACGATGTACTAAGTAATGCACACAATGGCAATACATAGCATGAAATGTAATGAAATCATGTACTATAATGTACTAACGAACATAGCAGTATATGATGTTAAAACAGGAAAGCATGAAAGTAACAAGTAGGCACATGTGTTCCACCCCAAAACAGTTTGGAAAACAGTAAAAGAGGGGTCTATGTACTCACTTGAGATTGCTCAGAAGTCCTAGGATAACCACCAAGCAAAGCTAGAGATCACGGAAATCAAACGGCACCTAATATAGGTAACTATGTTAAATAACCGGACCTAAATCGGAAGACTGGGTAGTATTAGGGTTTGTAAACCAAACGAGTGTGGAGACTCGTGTGATATGGTTTAACAAAGCCTACATACTAAATGAAACCTAACATAACTGCCTACGACCCATTACGACCCGTTTAGGTAGCTTATGCTACTTTAACGCGTCGTTCGCGTGAAACGCGTTTGGACCGCCTAACTAGTCCTATGACAAGTATTATATGCCTAAACATGTTACATAATCAGTTACGTGACAAAAGTTTAGGTTACATATGCTAAATTACCAATTATGTATGAAAAGGGTATTTTGGTAATTTACCTAAGGCATATAAACTACCTATCATACAACTACTTAAACGATGTGACCATAGGGTATAACCTCGGAAGGTTATTCCCTACCTACTATGGTCACCTAATGTATTTGGTCGGATCCTAATGATCGACCAAACTGGGTCGGGTTCGAAGGTATAGGCGATTTATTAGATCGCCTACCCTACGACCCTAGACAACGTGGTAATCAGTAGGCATAGTCCCAAGGGACTATGACCATCGTGATTACAATCACGTTGCGAAGTTCAAACGAACTTCGCATTGACCATTACTGGTCAACGCTGAAAGTCAAACAAAGTTTGACTTTCTGACTCGAAAAGCAGTAAAAATAAGGAAAAGAACGAAAGAATACTTACGAAGGGTCCCCGAATGCTAACCCAGATCAAAATAGCTCAGGTATGAAACGAAGGTTCCAACTTAGAGCTTTCTTAATCAGATTTGTGGGTTTTGGGGTTAAGGGTGGATGGGTATTTATAGTATTCGGAGAACCGTTAAGATCGTTTCATGGAAAACGTGCCACGATCCAAGGCGTACACTTGTCGGGAAGTTGTGGTGCCTCAAAATGCTCACCACCATAAGGAATCAACACTTGGCAAGGGGTTAGGGAGTGCAAAACAGCTGCAACCAGCTGTCAAATACACTTAATCTGGTCCAGAAGGGGGCTCGCGTGACGCTAAGGCCCGTCGCGTCACGCTAGGCCCCTGTTTTGGCAGATTTTCCAGAAATGGTCCCTGCACTTCGTTTAAGCGATTTTCGATGCGTTTGAACCCCGTTAACCTCATTTCAAGGCTCTAAAATGAAGTTAAAGTATAGGGAACTCAAAACATGCTCAAAAATAGCTAGGATGATGGTTCGTTTGGTCGTACGAACGCGATGTTCGCTTAATTACGACGGAATGCGCATAAGCGCGAAAAACGATCCAAATGACGCGACGAATGGATTTTTCTTATGGCGAACACTAAAATATAATGTAGTCATGCTTACATAAATTTTTGGATATCCAGATGCATCCAGAACGTAAGATATGCGCGAAAATGCAAACTTGTGCACTTTTTGACACTTTTAGTCCCTGAATGACCCAAAAGTTTATTTTAGCACACCGAACACCTCAAAGCCTATTTCTAAGCTATGTGAAGGATATTTATGGTATGTTTAACTTATGGTCATGCTCCGGAATGTCTGTTACAGTTCAAATTGGCATACTTTCGCAGTTTGTCATATTTAGTCCCTGTAAGCGATATAACTTGTTTTTGCCATACCAAAGCCTTTAAAACTTATTTCTAAGTTATGTAAAGGTTATTTAAGGTATGTTAAGCCTATTTCACTATTCCGGAGTGTTTGTTGGATTAAACTGGTTATATTTACGCATCAGAGCGCGTATAACCCTCCAGAAAGCGATTTAAAGCTTAAAATCGAACAAGAGTTGATATGTGCAAATGATACACATATTATATTTACAAATCCCAAGTATGAAATACAATATTTCATTGGTTTGGTCTTTGTGTTGATGGTTGAAATGACACAGGTGTTACAGTCTCCCCTACGTTAGGAAATTTCGTCCCGAAATTTAATTCTAGAGGAAACTTGTGAAAACAGCTGTGACGATTTCGCCTTCCAATAGATCCATTGAACCCTTAAGTAAAACTCTGGGCCCTGTTAGGATCCTTAGTGAATTTGTTAACCCTCAAAGTGAATTCCTTGTAATAGTAAAACATGGAATTTTTGAACTACCAACAGAATAACGTTTCTTATGAAGACTTATCATAGGAAACTTGGTGTGTGATTGATATCAGAATTGAGGAGTGTGAGAATAAATGACATTGGTCGAGGTCTAAGACTTCTCCCGTATCATTATTCTTATCACTTTAGGTTTTAACACATGACAAAACTTCTTGTGGTTTCTGTGCACTGAATTGCATAATTATGTAGGCCTCCATAATTACGTAATCCCTTGCACAGTCCGCACAGTTCATTTCATAATGCGTAGAGAAAAGTCAATTGAATAAACATGAAGAGACCTGACTAGACCACCAAAGGATCTTTTCAATTAGATCAACGAACAGTCTTTTCAACTAGATCAACACATGACCTTATTAACTAGACCGTCGTACGATCTCCTTAAATAGACCACTTAAGGGATCTTTTCAATTATATCATCACATGATATTTCTAACCAGATTTTCAAATCAATCTGTTTAACTAGACCTCCCAAGGGGTCCAATTATAATATAGTACTTTAAAAATCCATGGGATTTGACTACAACGTAGAAGTCCATTAAGGATTTAAGATAGTAACTTTGGATATCCTATTAAGAATCTCTTATACTAGATATGTAAGATTCTATGAGGATTTGGATGGATCACATACAACCATTAACATGTAAGAAAACACATAAGCACAAAATTAGTTAACTTGATTCTTTAATTTGTTATCTTTAGGTATAGATAATTAAAGCACACTAGGAATCCAATCCATGGATTTCATTTGGCACTTTAATCATTTCCAATGATCCATCTATAAAGATAGAAGGATTTTCAATAAGAGTTTGGCTTTGTTTCTTAAAAGAAACTAATGTTTAAGGTTCTTGGGGAGATCACAAGTGATCATAAAATGACAGAACCATACGAGTAGTTTGTATTTAGGTTGACATCATAAGGTTGTATCGAACATTCACACAATTGTATCAGTTTTGCAAAAATAAAAACGACGAATTTTTATTTATATAACAACTGACTTGTTTTTAAACGTCAAAGATAACAACCAGGGGAAATAACAAAACACTAGTTGTTCACTGCCGCATCATTGTTTCTGTTTGCCTCGTTGATGTTAAATGCTCATCCTCGCGCTGGAGGTGCGTTAACAAGTCTTGGGCAATTGTTTCTGTAGTGAGTAAGGTCACCACAGTTATAACATGACCCCGGAGGGAACCGTGCTTGAACAGCAGCAGGGTTTGCAGCAGCTTGATTTGCATAACGACAAACATTGATCAAATGTCCCAACCGCCCACAGTGGGTACATTTGTGACATTGCTCTTGCGCTAGATGATGACAGTTGCACTTGTTGCACAAAGGTGCGGTACCAACATAGTTTTGCCTTTTGCGAGGTTGTGCTGGATGGTTTGGTGCAACCTGTTTGTCTTGAGCAGTTATCGCGCAGTTTTGAGAGGCCTTGCGTTTCTTCTTCTTGGATACCTCATCCTGTTTTTCCTTTGGCTCAGCTGGAGCAGTCTTGTCAGATGGTCTTGGGTCGCCTTTTCGAAAAAGCTTTTTCTTCCGGATGTGGGATTCAGTTAGGGTGGCAGACAGTTCAATGGCTTGTCTGACAGTAGTAGGGTTGCTGCCAGTAACAATATCCTGAACTAGGTCAGGAAGACCATCAGTATATTTCTCGATCGCCTTATCCACAGGAGTAACCATAGCAGGACACAACAGGCTCAATTCTTCAAAACGGTCAGTATAGGCTCGATGTTCACCACTGTCTTGCTTCAAATCATCAAACTCCCTCTCCAAAGCTCGTAGTTCATGACGAGGGCAAAACTCCTTCATCATAAGAGCCCTAAGCTCAGCCCAAGTCTGTGCTAATGCAACCTCAGCACCGCGGTCTCTCATCACTCCGTTCCACCATGTGAGAGCCCTCTTCTGAAACACACTTGAAGAAAACTCAACCTTACGATTTTCAGGACACAGAACATGACGGAAGGTATTCTCAATGCTCTCGAACCACTGAAGAAGCCCAGTTGCTCCCTCAGAACCACTAAACTTGAGCGGTTTTGCCGAGTTGAAACTCTTAAAATTGCATGGAGCATTGTTGTTGTTGATGGCTTGCATCATTTGAGCATAAAGATTTGGGAAGGCAATAGCCATTTGCTGTGCGATGATTCCCGCCAGTTCGTCATTTGCCATCTGATTGTCGCGTCGAGGAGGCATTCTAAAAGAGGAAACATGAAAGGAAACGAGTGAGAGATTTAGACGAAAAGAATGAGATGAAACAAATCTGATGGAAGCAAGGATAGTGGTCATTTGTTTGTTACTACAAAGCAACAAACGACACACAATGACTAATCAAAGTAAATGGATTAAAATAATGTATCGCGAAGACATGCTTGCCTATAAGTGAACACTCATCCCAAGAATTCCCAGGTAAGCACAACTGGTCTCGCGTCTGATGAGATGTATACGAAGTGCTTGCCTAGACAGAAAACCCAGAATACAGGCATTCACCCTTCCAGTTTGCACGTGTTCACATTATTTAAAACCTAAAACCTTGACGAGATTTTGAAAATTCAAAGGGGTTCAAAATCTTATAACAGAGGGTTCAAAACCTTGTAATAAATCATCCTAGAACAGATGATTAGTTTTCAAAGCGGTTTTGAGATTTATGTTCTAGTTGTGGTCGTCGCCTAAGGATAGGTGACAGTATTGTTTTATGACTAAACGCAAGTAAACTCGCGTTAGGGTCCTAAGAAAGTTATAGACTAGGTCAAAGCATTACTAATAACCTAATTCCCTATAACCATTGGCTCTGATACCAACTTTTCTGTCACACCCCGACCACGTGGAACATACAAAACGTGGCGGAAACATCGGGGAGTGTTGTAACAGAATTAATTGTCTCAAATCCATGGCAATTGAAGTTTTGTTTTATTGATTGAAAGTGTTACAATGTCTAAATAAACAAAGAAGTACAACACAATTAACTAGTCTTGCATCTTTTAATGTCACTAAGGCACAGGTCCGCCTAAGTATGTCTTGATAAGTCCTATGCTTCATCTCCTGAAAACACATGTGAAAATAGGTACGTCAGCATAAAAATGCCTGTGAGATACATAGGTTTTGTGAAAATAAGATTCATGACTTATGTTTGAGAAAAATGTTTAGTCATGAACCTTGTAATTTGCTTTGTCTTGTAAATCATTTGAAAAACGATAAGTTCAGATGATATGTATAAATAAATGTAAATAATGTATGGTTAAATGAATAACCATATAATGAGTTTGTAAAAGATAAGTTGTTTGTAAATCAATGTCTTGTGAAAAGTATGTTAGTTGTATAAAATGTTCTATGTCTCAAACTGAAATGATTCAAATAACGCTACAATGTGTAATACCATACAAACACTTATATATAGGAAGTACCAGCGGCGTATCCACCATGCTTGTATCATATTACACACGTATCGTTACTTAATCACTTAATCAAACCAAACCAATGTCAAAATGTCTATGTCAAATATCCATGTCAAATGTCTATGTCAAAATATCATGTATGGCAAGTGAAATGTCTCAACTAAACCATATACACAAAAACAAAGTATTGAAGTAAAACTTGGTTTAAATCAAAGTTATGTTTTGTGGGAAAATGCATGATCAAATGTCAATCATGTTAAAATGTTTAACAATTGTAGAAATGTTTATGTATTGTAAGTAATGTAAAGTTAAACGAAAAACCTTATAGTAGCACATCAAAAGTATACTTTGGATTTGTAAGTAACATATTAAACTATGTTTTGGTTTCATAAGTAACATATCAAAATATGTTTTGGATGTGATAAATAACATATTAAACTATGTTTTGGTTTTGTAAATAACATATCAAAATATGCTTTGGATGTTCAACAAAATATATGTTGGTTTGTACAATACCACACATGAGAGTATATAAATATATACTTTAATAGTGTGATTTAAGAATTCAATCAGACCTGGTGCATCAAAATACACCTTTGAGACTATAGAAATACCACAAAGGCAATCCCTATTTGGATGGAGCAACAAATTGGTTTCAGACATTCCATGACAACAGGAATGGGGTGTCAAATCCTATAGCGCTATATCATACTAACAATCGGTCTGGTGAACATAAAATAAGTACAATTCAACAGTTTATTTTATGTTCTTTGAGAAATTAATGTTTAAACCATAGATAGTCCTTTAGTTTGTCAAATGATAAGTAATAGCATGTATAATCAATTATACTTTGAAATCAAGAAAATATAAGCATGTGATGAAATCAACTGTACTAAGTATGCTCACAATGGACATACATAGCATAAAATGTAATGTAAAACGATGTACTAAGTAATGCACACAATGGCAATACATAGCATGAAATGTAATGAAATCATGTACTATAATGTACTAACGAACATAGCAGTATATGATGTTAAAACAGGAAAGCATGAAAGTAACAAGTAGGCACATGTGTTCCACCCCAAAACAGTTTGGAAAACAGTAAAAGAGGGGTCTATGTACTCACTTGAGATTGCTCAGAAGTCCTAGGATAACCACCAAGCAAAGCTAGAGATCACGGAAATCAAACGGCACCTAATATAGGTAACTATGTTAAATAACCGGACCTAAATCGGAAGACTGGGTAGTATTAGGGTTTGTAAACCAAACGAGTGTGGAGACTCGTGTGATATGGTTTAACAAAGCCTACATACTAAATGAAACCTAACATAACTGCCTACGACCCATTACGACCCGTTTAGGTAGCTTATGCTACTTTAACGCGTCGTTCGCGTGAAACGCGTTTGGACCGCCTAACTAGTCCTATGACAAGTATTATATGCCTAAACATGTTACATAATCAGTTACGTGACAAAAGTTTAGGTTACATATGCTAAATTACCAATTATGTATGAAAAGGGTATTTTGGTAATTTACCTAAGGCATATAAACTACCTATCATACAACTACTTAAACGATGTGACCATAGGGTATAACCTCGGAAGGTTATTCCCTACCTACTATGGTCACCTAATGTATTTGGTCGGATCCTAATGATCGACCAAACTGGGTCGGGTTCGAAGGTATAGGCGATTTATTAGATCGCCTACCCTACGACCCTAGACAACGTGGTAATCAGTAGGCATAGTCCCAAGGGACTATGACCATCGTGATTACAATCACGTTGCGAAGTTCAAACGAACTTCGCATTGACCATTACTGGTCAACGCTGAAAGTCAAACAAAGTTTGACTTTCTGACTCGAAAAGCAGTAAAAATAAGGAAAAGAACGAAAGAATACTTACGAAGGGTCCCCGAATGCTAACCCAGATCAAAATAGCTCAGGTATGAAACGAAGGTTCCAACTTAGAGCTTTCTTAATCAGATTTGTGGGTTTTGGGGTTAAGGGTGGATGGGTATTTATAGTATTCGGAGAACCGTTAAGATCGTTTCATGGAAAACGTGCCACGATCCAAGGCGTACACTTGTCGGGAAGTTGTGGTGCCTCAAAATGCTCACCACCATAAGGAATCAACACTTGGCAAGGGGTTAGGGAGTGCAAAACAGCTGCAACCAGCTGTCAAATACACTTAATCTGGTCCAGAAGGGGGCTCGCGTGACGCTAAGGCCCGTCGCGTCACGCTAGGCCCCTGTTTTGGCAGATTTTCCAGAAATGGTCCCTGCACTTCGTTTAAGCGATTTTCGATGCGTTTGAACCCCGTTAACCTCATTTCAAGGCTCTAAAATGAAGTTAAAGTATAGGGAACTCAAAACATGCTCAAAAATATCTAGGATGATGGTTCGTTTGGTCGTACGAACGCGATGTTCGCTTAATTACGACGGAATGCGCATAAGCGCGAAAAACGATCCAAATGACGCGACGAATGGATTTTTCTTATGGCGAACACTAAAATATAATGTAGTCATGCTTACATAAATTTTTGGATATCCAGATGCATCCAGAACGTAAGATATGCGCGAAAATGCAAACTTGTGCACTTTTTGACACTTTTAGTCCCTGAATGACCCAAAAGTTTATTTTAGCACACCGAACACCTCAAAGCCTATTTCTAAGCTATGTGAAGGATATTTATGGTATGTTTAACTTATGGTCATGCTCCGGAATGTCTGTTACAGTTCAAATTGGCATACTTTCGCAGTTTGTCATATTTAGTCCCTGTAAGCGATATAACTTGTTTTTGCCATACCAAAGCCTTTAAAACTTATTTCTAAGTTATGTAAAGGTTATTTAAGGTATGTTAAGCCTATTTCACTATTCCGGAGTGTTTGTTGGATTAAACTGGTTATATTTACGCATCAGAGCGCGTATAACCCTCCAGAAAGCGATTTAAAGCTTAAAATCGAACAAGAGTTGATATGTGCAAATGATACACATATTATATTTACAAATCCCAAGTATGAAATACAATATTTCATTGGTTTAGTCTTTGTTTGATGGTTGAAATGACACAGGTGTTACATGAATGTTTTATCTTAATAAATGGAAACTTTATTTAATAACTTGTTATCAGTTCAATGTGATTGGTGGCTGGATCCTGGTTTGTTACATGCCTAGCGGGGTCTCCGCATGTGGTATTTTTGGGGTGTGACACAAACTGTTTGACTTTTAGCTCAAGATAGCTAAAATAATTGAAATAGACTAAGGATGAGAACTTACTTGTGTTAAGAAACATTTAAGATCTCAGATATGAGGCCTCCAAATGATGGAAGCAAGCTCCAAGAATGTAGGAGAAGAAAGTAGGAAATGAGCAAATGAATTGGTTGAAGAACCTTGCTATTTTTAGCAATTTAGAGTGCATTTAATAATGACAAGTGTCCTAATAGGTGGCAAGGATCATAGAGGATCACTACAAGTGTTAAAACCTGCTTGAAATGATTGGTGATCACACAACTTGGGCTCCAAGAATGGCAATACCATGTTTGAAAACTACTGCAGCAGCTGAAACAAAAAATCTGCCCAGATATGGGGGTCGCGCCCCGCGACCGGCGAGGGCCTCTGCTGTCGTGCCACGCCACCCCTTACAACACAGTTTCAAAATTTGGCAGAACAAGCCCCTGCATCAATTTTGATGTGTTTTAACGCTTTTAACCCGTCTTTTTAGGTTACGTAAATGTGTTAAGGCATAAGTAACTTGGTTTATACCCGAAAATGTCGTGGATGTTGGTTCATTCCGTTGTACGGTCGTGTTTTTCGCTTTATTATGACGAACGCTTTAACTAAAGCGAAAACGACCGAAATTTCGCAACAAATGATATTTTTGCATTCTTATCAATAATATACCAGATTTTAAAGATTAAAAAAATATTTTGGATGTGCGTACATGTTCCGTATTAAAAAATACGAGAATCAGCATACGAAACTGTTGGTGCATATTGTGTATGTCCGCCACTGTGCGAATAGCTAGATAGAGTTTGTGTTGAATATTGTATAGAATAGTGAAAAGTTTGACACGGTATTGTATTGTCAAGGTCCATCCAGAAGGATGGAGTCCATCTGGATGGATGGACAACAGGTCAGTCCATTCGTAAACCCCATCCGAATAGGTTATGAAATGTAAAAGTCCATCCGGACGGATGGAGTCTATCTGGACGGATGGACATATGTTCATTCGGACAATAGGCTGTTGCCTATAAATAGAGAGTTGGGGTTTCCGTTTGGACATGCTTTTGGATCCCAGAGGGGACATGCTGTCCAACTGGTCTCACGGTGCTGTAACGTTGGATTATCAACAGAGACCAGATTATAAGTGATTGCTCGGTGTCGTTTCTATCCTCTACTCATTTCTTATCACCAAACCGATCATCTCGGGATCAAAGCTCCTTCAATCTCGCCAGATCCTGGAATCATAATTGGTATCAGAGCTATAATACCAATTCAATCGATCTAACAGTTGATTGAATCACCTACGCTCAATAATTTTGGATATGTAATGAGTTTTGATGTAAAACATCAAATAAACATCAAATTGAAGGTCACTTCACAGATGGAATTTGAAATTGAAGACATCACTAGATTCAGAATTGATTTTCGCGCAATTCTGTGAAGTTTCATCATGAAATTCGCAGAAATAAAGATTTTGGATCGAAAAATGTGATTAGGAATGTTCTTGAGAGGTTCAGACATGTTCGAGCGGATGCACCCATCTGGACGGATGGACATCCTCATCCGGATGGATGGACATGCGGCGATCCAGACGATTAGACATTGGGTCTTAATTGTCAACTCGTTCCAAAATCAGTCCATTCAGACGGATGGACGTACTCCATTCTGGCGGATGGACTAATGCCTAAAAAAAATTTGGTGAGTTGAAATTTTTTTCGGGCGAATGGACCAAGGCATTTTTTGATCGCAAAGACGAGGTGAGTCTCCAGAAAAAATTGGTGATTGAAAATTTTTTCGAGTTTTTAACAACCAAGTTGGGTTGTTCGGGGACACCATCTGGGGCATCAGCGAACAGATTTGATGATGCGATCACAGATTGTGGAAATTAGTGGGGTAGTCATGATACTGGTGCAAAATGTTTATCATCCGGGTTATCTGACTATTAATGGGTCGTAACGTAAAATCCACAATGATGAAAAACTGACATTTTGGGCTAAAAATGTCACATTTTCAGCATAGTGAAGTTTTTCAGAGAACAGAAAGAACTGGATTGCCTAATTTGAGGGGGAATTCAGTGATAATATGACATAATTTGCAAAAATGAGGGGGAATAAAACTTTTAGATGAAATTCCAGCATTTTTGAAATTCGTGACACTGCAACAATATTCGGGTAGTTCTGACTACAGGATTTTCTGGAGATGCATAGGATCTGGATTTGGGAATTCGTGATCATTGGAAGTTCAGACTCTACAGATCAGGGCCAGATTAACGTCTTAGGGTTTGAGTCCTAGGTCTTCGTCAAGCTAGTCAGCATAATTAGCATCAGTAGGTACATCTGTATTGTGGATACTTATAAGATATCACAGACGTGTGATAGTCTAAAGTGTCAGAATGGTTAATCTTCGAGCAGATGAATTGTTTTTCGGAATAATCACCGAGGAATGAAGATGTTTGTTGGTTAAGTTGCTGCCGAAACTAGCGGAGAAGACTATACATCTATTATCATGACTGGATAGGAAGAATGTGAATCTGATCATGAATGAGTGTTTCTAAGATCTGAATGCGTTACCACATGATTCGTTATCCGATGAAGATCTGTTGATTGTGGAGAATACCGTTTACACGGATCAATCATTCTGACGGTGCTTAAAGGTGATCAAGGAAATCGGGATATCAGATCTTCAGGGGGAATCACTGATTTGAAGTTAACCAGTGTCGTATTTGAAGTTTCTATCAATTGCCGGTTGAGTTCTTGTACTATACTCAGATAAGAAAGCGGAATGCGAGAGTGTGGTGCTGAAATGCTATATCAAAAACTGAACACGGATGTGGTTAAACTTGAAACAGAGATTATTGCAATGATTAGTTTCAAGCTGGTGATTGTTCGTGAAGGTTACAGTTTAGGAAATCAGAGGAGGAGTCTAGAACTATGAAAACAGAGACCTGAAGATTAATTTCAGGGGAAATTTGTGCATAACAATGTCAAAAGCAAACCCGGATCATCAATTGTAGGATCGATTTGACCGATCTAGTGAGTCAATCAGAACCAAATACCACTGTTTATGTGGCGGAAACACGTAAACAGCTTGAATCAAAGAGAATGGAGTAGAAAATAGAAGAATATCACTTTAAACACTGTTTCTCATTAATTGGTTGCTCAAAAATCCGGCAGCATGACGGTATACAACTTGACAAATCGATACCAAATGAGAAACTAAGACTACTATATATAGGGAGGCTGATTCCACTCCTAATGACACCATGTCATTTCGGGTGGAATCTGATTCCACTCCTAATGACACCATGTCATTTCGGGTGGAATCACAACTTAAAACATAACATTTACATTCAGCCCCCTATACTATACATAAAAGACATTTCTGACTTCTAGACCCTATACAATCTTGACTAAGACTAAGACGTAGGCTTTAGACATTCGTGCACCAACAAACTCCCCCTTGGATACAGCCGGAGTCTTCAGTCTTGGTCTTCAAACATTACAGGGACTTGAACTTTTCTTCATAAGGCTTAGGCTTCTTCAGTAACATTTTCCTAAGCTTCTCATTCTCATCTGCTCTTTTCTTTTCTTCAGCAGCTTGTCTTTGAGCAAACGTCTCACGCAAATATCTATCTTTTTCTTCTTGAGCTTTACGAGCCTTCTCAGCTTTCAATTTGACTTTCTCTTCAAGCTTCCACCATTTAGAATTCCATTTGTTATCTGCATTTATACCTTTCTGAACACAAATAGAAACAACTCTTTGAAACTGCATCGCCTGCTCTCTGTCTTCAGCTTCACAACGAATCTTGTGAATGAATAGACATTCAATATCTTTTGCAGAGCAATTTACAAGCCACATCGGATCAAATACATGGATTTCTCTAGTTTCACTTCCAGCCCGATAAGTAATCACCGCTTCAGCTGATCTACAACTATACACCCAATCCACGAATCCTTTATAAAAATCTTGTTCCATTTGTGGCATTGGTATAGTCTTCATGGTTCGCGGCTTCTTGATATGTAAAATTGTTTCTTCAATCCCAGTATCAGGATTCACTCTTCTATCTTTCTTGGGATAATGTGGTTGCCAGTGCTTGAAATTCTTTACAGCTTCAAACTTTATACACCGCCACATTGTACGATCGTTCTTTCTTACTGGATAATCTAACGTTTTAACTTGAGCCAATTCATCAACATCCCACCAGGGCAATGGCATAATATCATGTAACTTCTCAAAATATTGCACGCCACATTCTCTTCTTATCACATAAGCATTCACTTGAGGTAGAAAACCCCAACTTATGATATCACCCATTGAAACACTTCTATCTTTCTGGTAAAACTTCAACGGCCTCTTGAACTTTCTTTCATTTGACTGTCTGAACCATTTCTTATGATCTTCTTTCTGAGTATCCTTTTCCGTGTCATCAACATTTACTTCTTTGTGAATTTCTTCAACTTTACGCCTCAATTCTTCTTGATTCTCCTTAGTAAAAAATTCCATCAAAGTTGGCAATCCTGAAGTATCAACATTAGCATCATCTTCATCCGTGCAATCCTCTACTTCAACTCGATCATAAAGATCTGCATCTTCCACATATTTATACTTATATTCAACTTTTTGATTCATATCAAATGCATTTAGCTCTTCTACAACATCGGACTGAACTTCATTTTCTTTTGCATTGAACATCTTTAAAACTTCATCCAATGTGTACGTGTGTCTAATTTCCCCTTCCTCAACTTCAGGTTCAATAGACAAAATCGGCTGTTCTACAGAATCAACATTCTTATTACCAGCAAACTCCCCCTTTCCATCAGCTCCTTCTGTCTCTTCATTTATTTCGTCATTCATCAAGTCATCTGCAGCTTGATTTTTAGATCTTTCAGAAATCATAAAACCAGATGCACCTTGATCATCATCACCATCATCATCTGAACTACTTGCTGAATATACTTTCACATCATCATCATCCTCTTCATCATCATTCTCTTCTTCTTCTTCCTCTTCAATATCTTCTTCAAGTACACTATTTTTATCACAAATGACTCGAACTGATGAAATCGGCTCAGGTTGTTCAATTAACACCATAGCAGTTCCTGATGTATCTTCAGGTTCTTTACCCTTTCTTCTCATTTCTGCATCAATAACTGCTTGCTTCTGAGCTTTATCTTCTTGACGCATAATTTCATCATATTTCTGCTCCAGAGGCATTCCAACCACACTTTCTAAAATCCTCTTCAACACATAATTTTCCTGTTCATTTTTAGCTTTAATATCTTTCAATTCTTTGTTTTTCAATTCATAATACTTGAGATGCTCATCTCTACTTTTCTTTTCTTCAAAAGAATAAGATGGTGAGGCTTTGGGCGATCTTGGAGATTTCGTGAAACCCTAGTCGATTCAATCAAATCTTGGTCTCGATTGATCTTGGGTTACATCAGATTGATTAGGGTTTGTTTGCGGCGACTGTTATACTGTCAACCTTTGTTTCGGAATCATTCTTTGGTTCGTATTAGGGGTTGTCACGGCTGTTAGGGTTTATCAGATTTCCTTTGTTTCAGCCGTCATACCTACCATATTAGGGTTTAATGGATGAACAAATGAAATCTAGTGGAAAGCCGCCATTGTCTTTCAAAGAAATTGCGGATCGTATACTTGATATTGATGGCAACAATATACAGCCGAGACGTGGTATTAACATTATTGATGAACTCACTAAGGTCACGGCACCGATTCACGTGGATAAACTGTTCTCATCATCAACGGGTGTTCAAGGTCCTATGGATAATTTACAGCCTAACTTTAGGGATTCGGGAAATAGGGAACATCACGCAAGTTCCCAGGTTCGATCTGATTTGGGTAGTGCAACAAAGCCAAGGTCTTATGCTGAATCCGTTGTGGCAGCCAACACCAAACAGGTAAATTTCAGATCTCTTGCGAGTCAGGTGGTGCAGGATGGTTGTGATGTGGTGCTTTCCCGGGAATCTGTTAAACTGGTTCAAGACAGGTTAGCTAATACACTGTATGGGTACTTCTTGGGGGATCGTGTGGCTTATCCGGTAGTTGAGTACTTTGTGAAAAACAATTGGAAGAAGTTTGGTTTGCAAAAGTCTATGATGAATGCAAACGGGTTTTTCTTTTTCAAATTTGCGAACAAAGAAGGTATGTTGAATGTTCTTAAAGAGGGACCCTGGATTATTCGTTCTCAACCTCTTTTCCTTAGTGTGTGGTCGCCTACTGCGAGACTAGAGAAGAAGGAAGTTGAAAAAATTCTAGTATGGGTTAAAATTCATGATGTTCCTATAGTTGCCTATACAGAAGATGGTTTGAGTATGATTGCTACAGCTATTGGTGAGCCGAAATTGTTGGATTCGTATACTACCTCAATGTGCATGGATGCGTGGGGTAGGAGCAGCTATGCTAGAGCCTTGATAGAGATCTCAGCTGAGAATGCCTTTAAAGAGGAAGTTGTTATTGCGGTGCCTGAGCCAGAAGGTGAAGGTTTTATTAAAGTGAAGATGAATGTGGAATATGAATGGAGTCCTTGCAGGTGTAATCATTGTAAGGTCTTTGGTCACGCTGATGAGTCTTATCCGAAACAGCCTAGGAAAACTCCATTGGTTGTTCCTAAACCCCCGAAACAAAACGCTAGGAAGCAATCTCGTGGTCAGGTGAAGACTCCAGAAGTGGATGCAGATGGGTTTATGGATGTGGATGGTAAAAAAGCGGCTAGGAAATCTGGTTTTCAGGTTAACATAGCTAAGCCGAAGTTTGAGTATAGGCCAGTTGGGTTAAAATCGAATGGAGGGGTTAAAAAGTCGGATCCGCCGAGCAGTGTAGTGTCCCAGAACCCGTTTGATGTGCTAAGAGAGGAGCAGGGTACGGCTCGTCAAACGGGTAAGGGGATGCGGGATAATATTGGTGATTCTGATGATGAGGAGGTTGTGGAAGTCTATAATGAAACAAATGAATTTATGACGTCGGGTACACATCCTGTGAGTTCAAAAGCAGGGGCAAGCACCTCTTCCACAAAGGTCTCCAATGGCTAGTCAGTTTTTGGTTCGTGTTATGGGGATGCTGTTTCGAAGCAATTTCATTTTTGATGATGGCGGATAACGTCCCTTGTTGATGTCGTTTTGTCAGTCTACTGGACATTTTTTTCATGATGTAAAGTAGACTAGGTTTGTGGTGTCATTGGTCATTGGTCTTTGTTTTAGTGGTTTACATATATGGGGCATGTCCTATATATGAATTAGTGTGGATTATCCTCACTACTTGTACTTAATTGCGGTTATTTTAATAGAATCACCGGGGTAACCCTTTACCCAAAAAAATACTTTTCTTTTCTTCAAGTAATTCTGCAATCTGAACTTTCAAGACATCAATCTCTGCTTCATCAGACTCAATCTTTTTCACCAACTCTATGTTATCATTCTCCAACTTCTTCACACTCATTTCGAGTATCTTTTCACGATCAGCAACTATTTTACTTTCAGCCGCCAATCTATTGTTTTCAGCAATCACATTATCCATTTTCATTTCAACACTTTTCAACTGAAAAACATTCACAAAATCTAAATCTCTAAATTCATCAAACCCAATACTTATGTTTGGAAGAACAGATGGAAAACTTTTTGATCCTGAAGAACCTGGTGTGGTGTGAATAATAGGTTGTGAAGGAGGTGGTGTTTGAAAAGTTTGATTCAAAGAAGTAATTGGTGGTTCTTGATGAGGTGGTGAAGAATGTTGTGGTGGTGTAGGTTGTCTGGATGGTGTTGGTAGTTTTGGAGGTGAAGGTTGTTGTGGTGATGTATAATGTGGTGGTGATGTTTGATGTGGTGGTGATTGTATTGGTGAATTATATGATGTAGGTTCAGGTGGTGGTGTTGAGGGTTTACTTGGTTCTTTTGTTGATTTCTTTTTCAAAATAATCTTTGGCTTTGTAATCTTTTGAATAGCTTTCTTTATTTTTGGAGACACAATTCTTTTCTTTGCTCCAGCTTTCTTTCTAATACCCGAAGAAGGAGATTGAACTTTAGAAATATGTTGTGGTGATGGAATATATGGAGCATCCTCCTTTTCTTGTCTCTTTCTCTTTCTCAACATATTCTCTTTAGCTGTCTCTTCTTGAATTCTCTTCTTGAATTCTCTTCATACGTGCTGTTTCATCTATCTTGTATTCAGAAAAACTTGAGGAACTTGTAGAACTCTCATTAACTTCATCACCTTCTGCATTATCAATTACTTTCATTTTCAATTTTTGTTAACTCCAATTCCCTTTTTAATGAAGCAATGGTATCCAAATGAAAATTGATTTCTTTTTGTTTATCCAAAACAGTTGATTTTAGCAATTTCGTGGCTTTGTAATTTTCAAGACTTTCATCTTGAATCATTTTGATAGAGTTAGCCAATTTGTCATATGCTTCTTTTACTTCGCTCAGATCAAATTTTAGCATGTCTGCATGATGTTTCATTTCCTGATACTTAGTGTCTTTCTCAAGACACTCCATGCACGGTTGTAAACACTTCTGGCATGGTGTTCCAGGAATTGAAACAACTTTCTCAACAACCTGTTCATGACAAACATTTTTCACATCTTGTTTACCGACATTTTCCAATTCAGACTCAGACACTTTGACCTCCTGAACTCCAGATTTCTGATCATACTTCTGTTGGACTGACACAATACTGACAGACTCTGACTTCTCGAGTTCTGACTCTACCTCTCTCAGCTTCGCCATGAGAGCTTGATCAGCTATATCTTTCAATGTCTCTTCAGTCAACTCTTTCGACACATCTATCAACTCTTCAACGACTTCTTTCTTCTCCTCATATAGTGGACACAATCCAGTCTTCGGTTCTTCAAAGAAACCTGCAAAAGATTCAAAAATTTTAGGAGGTATGATAGATCTCAAAGAACTAGCTAATACTTCCTGCTCAGGTTGAGAGTAATAAACTTCTGCATCTAACTCCTTTATATCAACTTCATTATCTACAGAAACATCTTCAGTAACTGTTTCTGGTTCAGACACCATCTCAGAAATTTCAACAACTTCAGCCATCATTGCCTGTCCATCGCTACCGGGGATATATTTATCCCAGCTGAACCCTGCAGCTACCTTCTCATCGTCTTGATTTACTATCATTGCTTTTTCCGGTTTATTCTCAATTTGTGGCCTTTGAACAATTTGCTGTTGATTTGGTCGGTGATAAATCGCTTGCTTGTAGTAGTCTTTGCTGAACGGATTTTGATGATTGTTCACTTCACGATTCGGACATTCTCTCTTGAAATGACCACGTTCTTTACACTTGAAGCACGTAACTTTCGATTTATCGAACCCTAGCTTCTGATCAGGACCTGAGAGACTGTTTCTGCCTGTGATCTCCATAAACCGTTGTGCTCTTCTCACCAAACTTTCCATGCCCCATTTTATATCGATCAACTCAAGCTCTTCCGGATCGATATGGTCATAATCCTCTTTGGTCATATCAGGATTACCAATCCTACCCGCCACTAATCCTTCATACGCCTCAAGAACGGAAGCAAGTAATGCAATGTGTTGTTTCGCGGCTGTTTCAGTAATTTCATTTCCATTCTTAATATTCACCGCGATGTTGCAATGCACCCCAGAAACATAAGCCTGATTATTTGAACTTGTAGAGCTTTGAGGTGAAAACTGCTCTTGAGCTTTGGAGTTTGGATCATAGTTCACAAATGGTGAAGGCTTGTTTGATGGTGGAGTGTTTGTAGAACCACTCAAATTTGTATCAGCACTAAAACCCGTCTGTATCTTTGGACTTTGATTTGTTGCTCCAGGAATACTTCCTTTGTAATACAGAGATATGTCTTGCTGCACATTTGCTAAATTCATTTGTTTAATCTTTGTTAGTTCCAATTCATGTGCCTCAATTTTCTCAATGAAACCACTCAAATTCATACTAGCAAAATTTGTATTGTTCTTTAACACCATCAGATACGTTCCCCATTCATCATAAGGTAATGCGTCTTCTAATTTGTCAATCCACTCTTCGTTTGTCTTGGTTATCTTCAATCTTCCCATCTCCAAAACCAAATGGCAGTATCGTTCAATCAATTGCTTCGTGGTTTCTCCTTTCATTCCCGTAAAAATGTCAAACTGCTTGTTTATCAATGCCTTTTTGCTTTTCATCATCTCTCCACTTCCTTCAAACTTTAACAACAATTTATCCCAAAGGGATTTTGAATTGTCTTCGTGATGTAACAGTACCAAGATGTCCTCCTTAATTGCTTGTTGAAGGATGCTCATCATTTTCTTTTCAGCCTTAAAGTCAGCTTGTTCCGTTTGGGTCAAACTTCCAATCACTTTCGGATGACCCATAGCATTAACAGGAGGTACATATTTATCATCAATCTTCAACCAGCTCTCAAAATGATTAGCTTGAACCCACGTTTTAAATCTTCCTGCCCAACTCGAATATTCGTCGATGTTCATGAGTTTAGGAGGCTTTTGCATTGTTCCCAATTCGTTCTCCATGTTGACGTTTTGCATAACACTACCCGAAGTTTGTCCTGCTACCATACCACTGCCCGCGAAGAAGTTGTAAAAATCTTGATTTTCCATTTTTAGAATTTTGATTACATTGGAGTGGAATCACCTTTGGAGTGGAATCACCCTTTGGAGTGGAATCAGAAATTAACACTAGGAGCGGAATCAAACTTTTCCACAAGAGCGGAATCAGAAGTTAACACTAGGAGTGGAATCACACTTTTCCACAGGAGCGGAATCAACCGAATGTCATTACGAGCGGAATCAGGTTTCGAGCCATTTTTTACCAATTTTAAGTCGAATTTTAAGCTGATACTCTCAAGGGTTTGTTAAATGACACTTTTACACAGTATGTTAAAAACTCAGTCCATTTTGTCCGTGGCAATGTCCAGAAATCCAAAAAATGTAGTAAAAATGCTTTGATTCAGGTATTTTAGTTCATAACTGGCTCTGATACCAATTGTAGGATCGATTTGACCGATCTAGTGAGTCAATCAGAACCAAATACCACTGTTTATGTGGCGGAAACACGTAAACAGCTTGAATCAAAGAGAATGGAGTAGAAAATAGAAGAATATCACTTTAAACACTGTTTCTCATTAATTGGTTGCTCAAAAATCCGGCAGCATGACGGTATACAACTTGACAAATCGATACCAAATGAGAAACTAAGACTACTATATATAGGGAGGCTGATTCCACTCCTAATGACACCATGTCATTTCGGGTGGAATCTGATTCCACTCCTAATGTCACCATGTCATTTCGGGTGGAATCTGATTCCACTCCTAATGACACCATGTCATTTCGGGTGGAATCATAACTTAAAACATAACATTTACATTCAGCCCCCTATACTATACATAAAAGACATTTCTGACTTCTAGACCCTATACAATCTTGACTAAGACTAAGACGTAGGCTTTAGACATTCGTGCACCAACATCAATCAAGGGGGAATCTATTGAAGATTTCAAGATGCCTGATGGAAGTTGCAAATTATTTGAAGTTACAGAATATTCAAACACAATTCAAGGTTTTTAACGTGACGATTCGTCAGTGACGACCAAGGGGGGATCTGTTGGTACATATTGTGTATGTCCGCCACTGTGGGAATAGCTAGATAGAGAATGCGTTGAATATTGTATAGAATAGTGAAAAGTTAGATACGGTATTGCATTGTCAAGGTCCATCCGGACGGATAGAGTTCATCCGGACGGATGGACAACAGGTCAGTCCTGTCACTCCCCAACCGATGGCGGAAACATCGGGGCATGGCACTAAGCGAAACAGATTGTCCAGAAGTTTCCATAACAATTATCATTACCAATCAATTTAAAGTAACATGTCCCATACCATGTCTCAAAAGGTAAAAACGAATTATTACAGACATAATCTAGGCAAATAGTTCTATTCCGACAACTCAGATTTTTCAAATAGAGCAATTGTTTATCTGCTTCTAGAGACTCTTAATTTCATTTGTACAGACAACTATTTGTTGGCCTCTAGAGCCTTATTCTAGCCTCGATTTCCTAGCAGATAAGCATCCTAAGAACCTGTCACATAAGTTAAAATAAAAGTCAATACACATAGTGTAAAGGTGAGCATACAAATTTGATAATAGCATATAGAGTTCAAAAGCGTTACGCATAACCAGCACGTACACAGAGTGAAATGAGGCATGTTAGTTATCGACATGAACCTATCGATACCAATGACTGCGGATTGACTGCCCAAGGCAGTTCGTAATACATAATCACCACTGTAATCCATGCAAATAATTGTCCTTAACAACCCGCGAGTGAACGGGTGCTGAGTCCAAACTAATAGTACTATCGTTGCTAAGGCAGGTAGACAACATTCCATGTGTAAACATAATAAACAAGCATTCATTAAGTCACGTATAACATGCGGTAACGGTTAGCGTTAAAAGTATTGCGTAGTGTGTTCGATGTGATTTAGAATAAGTAACGTATGTAACACCCAAAAGTGCATAAAGAAAAAAGGGATCGAGTATACTC
>JARYGA010039071.1:0-35742 GCA_030545235.1 Helianthus tuberosus
TCAACTCCCTTTCGAAAGTCAGGAGTCGACCATGGAGTTGGGTCAAGGTCAGATCCTTGAATTCAGATGAATTTCGGGTGACAAAAGCTATAGTGTCCCATTTTTCTGGCAGTGACCTGAGGAACCTGCTATTTTGAGTTGAGTTTGTAAAAGTGATGTTAACAAGCCTCAGTTCACTGATGAGACAACTAAAACGCTCAAATTGTTGCGTTAGTGATTCACCTTTAATGTAGCAAAATGTTTCATACTGTTGGTTCAGGATTTCCCTATTGCTTTCTATGACTTCTTCAGTTCCACCAAACTGTTCCTTAAGTGCGTCCCATAACTCTTTGGCACTGTTACAGTGTAACAGTCCAGCATATATCTCATTGGGCAGCGCTGATGCTATGATGCTAAAAGCTTTAGCATCTAGTTCGATCTTTTGAAAGTCGGTTTCGGTATAATTTTCAATTGGTTTTGGAACGAACTTCTTAGCATCTTCAGCGCTTGGCACTGAAGGAACATGGGGACCATAAATGACAGACCTCCAACAACCTGTGCTTTGTTGAGCGAGGATGTGACCCATCCTCCTCTGCCAGATGTTGTACTCATTTCTCTTTAGCATAGGTGGTTTAAAAAGTGAGCCGATGTTGTTTTTATCATCTTGAGATTGTGACGTCATTCTTGTTGTTTTACAGACACTGAGAAATCAACTTTAATGGTGATTAATCCTTGCTCTGTTTTTCAACGGACGAACAAACGATCAGTATCAACTGTTATGAGCTGAACTATTTACGTCAAAATGATTGTTAAATCAAATTTGACTGTCCAAGCTCTGATACCAATTGTTGGATCTGAGTTTCTTTTTGATTGTATTTTCGTTTGAAATTAAGATGGAAATGAAAGAGTTGTGCAGCGGAATTAAGATGAAAACAAACTTTGCATACAATCAAACAGGAGTAATACTTTTAATCAAACATCTTTACACAATGAACCGAATGATTGAATTTGTTTCAATAACGATTACAATGATTGATGTAAGAATGCAAACTCCCCCTCAGCCAGAGCTCAGTAGTTTGTCCGTGCAAAGAAGACGATGTGGTGAAAGAGCTGATAGAACAGTACAAAGTACTGAACTATTTATAGGCACTTGCAAACCACTGAGCATCTTAGCTGACGTCACCATGAAAGTGACATCTAACCTCCTAACAAACTCTAACCTCTGATCTATACAAACACTGATGTAGTAACTACTGCTATTACAATCTATTACATGAAAGACACTAAAACAGCTGCTGCATCCTTCCACTGCTGTGAATCCAGCAGTGCTTGTCCGGATCAGCAGTACTTGACTCAAGGCAGAAGATTGAGTCAGCAGAGCTTTGGTCTTCCATCAGTCTTTAACATTTGGCAGTAGATGTAAGGCAGCAGTTGTGGATCAGCACTTGGTAAGATCAGTAGATAAGAGGTCAGCAGATACAAAGCCACTTTCAAGGGGAGAGATTTGCATTAACTATCTGTAAACGTCTGCTTATTCTTGGATCCACTGCTCTGATCCAGTTTTGGCTTTAATTATCTGTTCATCCTCTATATATATATATATATATATATATATATAGGATTAGGTTCAAGAGTGAACACTAGTGTAGTTTGTGAACTGAGCGAACGACTCGTGGCCATACATGTGTATAGATTAATGGTCAGGATTTGATGATGAAATACACTAGTGTATTTTACGATTTGATGATGAAATCCTAGCCATCCACGTGTGTAAATCAATGGCCAAGATTTGTTCACTCAGTTCGCAAATACATTAGTATTCACTCTAGAACCCCACCCTATATATATATATATATATATACTAGGTTATAACCCGTGGTACCCACGGGTCGCTTTATTTTAAGGATAAATAAACGTATTATTATTATTATTATTTTGCTGCGGGTTACAATAGAAAAGTAATAACAATATAACAAAATTCAAAAGATCATAATTATTCTTATTGGTGAGACAACTTATTAATACTAAATAGGTGAGACAACGGTCTCTTCAAACGATGCTACATTGTATAGTCCTTGAAATTTCTCTGCGTCTCGTAAGTATTGAGAATCCTTCATTCCAATTTGTATATCCATAATACCACACCGATCGATCTGAACAGACCAAGTGTCACCTTTGTTCTCATCTAATTTGTTACGCCATGAATCAACTGAATAAAATAAATTTACGTTTGTAAAAGACGACACTTCTGACCATAGTTCATCTTCAAATTTATATAGCTTCACGATTGTTTCAGGGGTCTCTACAACAATAAACATATGAAGTGTGTTGCGGATTTTGAGAAAACTGGTTTGGCGACCAATAACATCAGTAGATTGGGGTATGGAAACCTTCGAGAAAGTTTCAGATTCCACATCAAAAGCAATCGTATAACTTTTAGCAGGCGTCCAATAGTGTGGAGATGGAAAATAAAAAATATTATTGCATAATGTTCCGGAAGACCACCAATATAAACTTGAAGCGTAATCCGCTCCTTTCAATAAAGTTAAAGTTTTCCATTCACATGTGTTCCGAGAATACACACGCAGTATAACATCATCCTTACGACGTTGGAGAAGTAATATTTTTAGATCGTTAGATGAATCCATATAAATCCCACCTGCATCTTGCCTTAAATCAAAAAAAAATTTAGGTTTCTTATCACACAAATTCAAAAATTGGTTAGTTGTTGGATTCCAAAGAATCAATTCGTTCGGAAGCCACTGAATGCACATCAGTAAAATACCATACTGAGAAGCAAGAATGATTAGATTGGAAAGATGGGTGTCAACGGGGAAGGAAATAATCTTCCTTGATGAAATGTCTAACTTTCCTCCAATCAAGTTATGAATATCAATTGATGACTTGGTCAACATGATAAACTTACGATAAGGGTTATTAGCCATACGGCGATAGTGTATAATCGCAAACAAATGTGACGACAATTCGTAACGCCATTGTTTAGAAACACATCTTAATCGAGCAACACACTTTGTTGGTAGCCTTGATAGGATTTCGTTAGCAAACATTTCAAATTCAAGACGTTGCATCCTACAAAAAAATTCATAAGAAACCTTTGATGAGAATTATGTAATGCAATTTTGGAAGTAAGCAACAAAGTTGGATGAAACATGTACAAAACATATAATAATCCAAAATTGAATCGTATGAACATCAATGGCAAATTAAAAATCAAAACCTAAAGAAACATAAAAACCAAGCACAAATTCCGAGTTAGTGTAAAATACCTGTTATCTCAACACAAATAATCTAACCAATTTCGCTTTTCTTTATTTATAATTGCAATGTAAGGTAAAATTCTATATCTTTAATAAGGATATTCTATTTTAAGAATGTATTATATAATTCCGGACATAATGCATTAAATAATAAAATGAATGAAAATATTGTCTTCAAAATTAAATTGAATTAAAAATATAAATATGTTAAATAGTTAGATTGAATAAAGGATATTCTATTTTAAGAATGTATTATACAAATCGGTTGAATTAAAAATATAAATATGTGATTTTTATATTTTAAATAGTTGTGAATTGAATAATTCAGTTTTAACAATTAGGTTACCTTTATTCATTATTTAGAAAAAAATATCATTAACAAAATTCGGTTGAATTATAATTTATTTCACAGTTTTTAAGATAAATTTGGAAAATTTTCAAATGTAAATTAAGGATTTTTTTTATTAGAAAATTCCTTAAATAACAAATAAAATTAAAGAAAAAATCGTTTGCATTCATAAAATAAAAATCTCGGATGACTTTACTTAAATATGCTTGTTCAACAAACCTAACATTACGGCAGAAAATATTAACTTTAATTAGACAGATGTTTAAATAAATTTGAATTATAAAAAAACATAAAACATTGACATTTATAAATCGAGTTACCATTTTGAATTATAAATCGTTTTTTTGGTTTATAAAATTAGGCCCAAGTTAATCTATTATCTATCTATTATATTATATAAAGGATATACAGGTAGGCTCTTCACAATATAGATTTTGAAGTTTTTTGTCATGTTTTATATTCCTTTTGATATTATACTCTTTGAAATCTTAATTAGGCTCAATGGTAAATCCATTGATCAGTACAAATGTGTGTGTAAACAATGGAATGAAGGGCTATCATCATGGCCGTTTGAGTGGTTACACGTCAACTATGCTAAAGAATACCTGGTAATATATTATAGTTGTGTTTTAATTACATTTAAAATGTAAAATAATTTTATCAACATTGTTCTTTTGTACATCAAATTTATTTGAAATTTATGAACGCAGGAAAGTTTTTGGGAGGATTGCCCATCGCTATATGGAGAACTATATAAAGAATTTCTTCCTCCTGAATCAAATGGCAACAAAATAGAAGAATATGCGGCAATGGAAGAAGATAAAACGATTTGTGAAAAAAAGAATTAGTGTTTTGGAAAATTTGAAAATTTGTGATATGGATCGTTTGTTCTTTATAATAAGTGTTTCATGAGTTTAAATAATATTTTCAGTTTTAATTGTTCTTGGATTTAAAAAAAATGTGATATGCAAGTCAATGTTTTTTGGTTATTATAATGTGTTACATAATATACGTATAGTATAGATATGTTAATTATGTGATTTATAATAAAAACATCAAAAAAAGAATTCATACCACAAAAAAAACTACAAAATATAAAAAATAAACAAAAACAGCGATAAATACATTATCACGAAAATATGTTTATTATTACCACAACCTAACTTATATTTCATTTTTGTAGTAAGAACATTGTAAATATCGGAGAAATAAAAATAATAATAATAAATGTAAATTAACTTTATAAAAGTTTTATAATAAAAAAGAAATAGTTCCTTATTATATTATCTATCACAATCATACATCATATCACCTATACTTACTATACCATTGAGCAGACCTAAACTCACATTGTTCAAGAAATCTAGAAAACGCCGGATGAAGCTTTGGTAAAGGTAATTTTCCGGCAAAACTTCCGATCACTTCTACAACGATGTCTTTGTTGATTTGCTAAGTAAAAATGTGTTTAGAACTACAAATAACTCATGGGAAGTTTGTTTTCAGCGATTAATCACTACATAAACGTGAAAATTGGTGTTTAGATATTTCAAAAGTTGAGATTTAGTATGTTATGCATATATAAAATGGATTACATGTATTGCATGTGTTTGTAAGTATATATTTCTGGCTTGATTTTGTGTTTTAGTTGATACATTTTGTTGATATTCTTATGAAATTATGTTTTGATGGTTGATAGATTTGAAAGATTGATTCAGTTATGAACATGGAATAAACTTTATGATTTAGGCAATTTTGATTCACCTACATTGAAATACAATTATATTATATTTGTTGATTTTTTTTCTCTGCTTATGAAGTACAATATAGTAATAGTTTAAAGTAGCTATAAAAACCATGTATCTAAGTGTAAATTTATTGACGAAAACGAATCTTTCTTTTCTTGTAAACAAATATAATGATGATATAATACTCCCTTTAAACTTGTGTACATGTCAATTCTACATTGTAATCTTGAAATCCTACATAAAAGCATATTACTAATATCAGTTTGTCTAATATTGGTTAATAGGTAGTTTTCATATTATTGTCAAAATATATGAATGACTTAAAGTTCAATAGTAAATGTTTCTAATAGATGTTATATTACAGGTATCTAAAAATGAGTAGATCATGTGTCGCTTTGTTAGAAAAGACTTCATCGTTAAAACTGGTATGCTACAATGGTTACAAATAATTTTATATATTTCTATTAACTAACATTTACAACATAAATTTACACCCAGGTGCTACCAATTGACTTCGTTAAGAACATATATGGAGTTTATTGGCAAAGAAAAACAATAATGATACATCATATAAGTGGGAAAAGTTGGCCAGTTTCGTTGAGAAGTGTAAGTGGTGAATGCGTTATAACTGACGGATGGAGTAATGTGGTAAGGGACCTTCAGTTGCCAAATAGCACGTTATTGCGCCTAAGGATAATGGAAGACAAAAACATTGAAATTGATTGTTTCATCCAGAACATATGTGGTGAATCTTTTGTGACAGTAAACCGTTACGGAATTTTAAAGATTATAGTAAGCATACTAACATGTGTGAATATATATTTATTCTATTATAGATTTACAATAATTGTTACCAAACTTTTCAGGTGATTCCGGATGTTTATGTAACAACATGTTACTCTTACTCCCCAGTGAACGATTATTATAACATATATGCAGAAGGTAAGATTTGGAAAGTTGAGACCGAAAGAATCAACGATAATTATGTTCTTACAAAAGGTTGTCCAAAGCTATTTCATGATCTTGGAATCGAAGACGATGATATACTTTTGTTGATGAAGATGGACAGCGTCACATTTGAGTTGAAAATTTATCGTAAAGGAGTTGAAATATCGCGTAACAACAAAGAAGAAAGTGAAGATGTCTCTCTGCTGGAAATACCTAGGGATACATACTACAAAAGCGTTGACTTCGTAAGTATTTTGAACTAACGTATAACATTCTTTATAAAAATGTACTTATTTTTTGTATTTGATTGAATAACAGAACTTCTGTCAAGATAATGATTCAATAGATCAGGAAATAGCTGAGGTAATAACCACTCTTTTATACATAATTAAATACATTATACTAATATTTGATATATTTTCTTAATTATAATACATAGATGGATGAAGGTGAAAAAGAAATTTCAAAAGAAGGACCAAACAGTATGAAGAAAAACGAGGCAAAAGAAACAAAAAAAGAAGATGTACTTATTTTAAACATAATAATAGATAAGTCTTTTCATTCATATAGGTACATATATTTATTTAATTATTGTTGGCTATTATTAATTGAAGTTGTTCATTGTCTTAACAGCTTAAAAAGAAAAGAAAACAGATTGCAGAGTATTGTAACCAGGACAACAAAAAAAAGCCGATAGAGGGAACAGAAGTGGAAATGCCAGACGTATCAACAGTTGGACGAAGAACTCGCAGCCGATTGGTACGTATAGCATACATTATTCTATTTAGTGATCAATATATTACTTAAAGTTAGGGATTAAATATATAACTCTAATACTAAAATGTGTGACTGAATATATATAATGCATTGAAGACATTGGATGTGGAACAAAAACGTGTTGCAAGGATAAAAGATGTTGACAACACTGTTTGTTATGAGTTCACAATGAAGGGAGAAAATCGAATGGTATGATTTTTTTATAATACTCACTGACATTAACAAATAATATAACATCAATAAGGATATTTTACTTACAAATTTCTTTTTTTGTTATACAGAGAATGCCTGCAAATGCTGTAAGAAATGCAGGATTAAAAAATAAAGTCTATGAGATAAAAGTGACAAACATGAATGGAGAAACAATAGACATGAATCTTAGGCGGCAAAAGAATGGAAATGGTGTAAGGTATGCTATCGAAGGGTGGCCGATGTTCATGCAGGAGAATGGCATTCGATTCGGTGACAAATTGCATTTCAGATTTTTATGTGAAGGAAATGTTCTGATCTTAACACAAGTGGATGCCGTTAATGAAGGTTAACAGTTAAAAAGTAACCATAATGCTTTAGGTGTTTGGATAGATGAAATTATGACTCTATTTTGTTAGAATTTCATGTTTGGATCTTTTTTTGGGACATGAAAGTAGACATTAACATGTTTTATGTTGTTCCTTGGTAAACTATAAACACAGATACCATATTTTTGCTAATATAGAAACGTTGGTATCTTTTATAATTAGAAATCATTTATAATATGTTGTTGACTATCAATATGAAATCCTAAAAAAAAAATTGAAACTTAATACAGTAGTTTTGACTTTATTCACCTTGTTGCCAAACAACACTATTACCCTTCAAGTGGAGAAACTTAGTGAATTAATCCAATTTTAATAGAATAGATATGAGATATGTATATGATAGATGTCTATAAATATTAAAGAATATCAACATTTGATATAAATTATGACATTTTTTTATGAAAAACGAAATAACTAAAATAAAAATATGAAATATATGAAAATGAAATACATTATTAAATTATAAGTTACGAAAAATCTTCTTGTACACTACATTAGATGTCTTCGCTGTAGGTTTACCATCGCAATCAAATGATAAAATTTTAACACCTTGCCTGCTCTTGACTCTGGATAACGCCACGTACAATTGACCGTGAGTAAATACAGGATCTTTTAAATATAAACCAACTCTAGCTAGCGACTGTCCTTGACTCTTGTTAATTGTCATAGCAAAACAAACTGTTAACGGAAATTGCCTTCTTTGAAATTGAAAAGGTATCTTTTTGTCTGAAGGAACCATACTAATTCTTGGAATAAAAACTCTTGTGCCGATATTTCCGCCAGATATTACTTCCGCTTCAATTACTCGTTTACCAAGAAAGGTTACTTGAAGTCTAGTACCATTACATAGTCCGTTTTGTTGATCAATGTTTCGAAGAAGCATCACAGGAACACCAACTTTAAGAACCAACCTATGGTTAGGTAAACCGGATATTTTAAGAGCATTCAAATTGTCAGGAGAGTATAGACCTTGTTGAAAAGAATCAAGAACTTGCTCTGTTTGACATATACTGTCAGAGCTCAAATACTCTTTTTCTTCACCTGGAAATAATGAAAGTAATCGATCATTAATCTCATGAACTACTTCATTCTTTGGTGCTAAAATTGCTCTCTCTGAAAAGAATCCAGGATTTTTATACTGATGTAAAATTGAAGGATAAACAAAGTCAATTAAACTTTGAATTGGATCATCTGAGTCGGTAATTACTAAATCATCGGGTAACTCTATAAACGCTTCACCATCATTTTCTGAACCAATGTTTCCTTCACCAATATCAAGTAGCCATTTTGCAAAGTTCTGAATCGATTCACTGTTTGATGATTCAGCTCCAATTCTCAACCTCATGTTTTTTGTTAACTTTAAAACCTTGCATTCTGACCATAGATATGAAGAACTCAAAGATGCATTAACAATCTGCTGTCTCGTACCATTTGGGATAACAGGTAGTATTTGTCTAAAGTCACCACCAAACACAATAACTTTACCTCCAAATGGTAGCTCAGAAGGGTTATTCTTAGAAGACGACAGAATGTCTTTCATTGTTCGATCTAGTGCCTCAAACGCATGCTTGTGCACCATAGGGGATTCATCCCATATAATCAACTTTGACTCTTTTAAAAGATTAGCAACGTCATCGTTCGACTTAATGAAGCACATGGAATCTTCTGTCAAGTTTATGGGAATTTTAAATCTAGAATGTGTTGTCCGTCCTCTAGATAATAATAATGAAGCAATACCACTGGAAGCAACGTTCAACACTATCTGACCTTTAGATCTGATTGCAGCAGCCAAGGTCTTCCACAAAAAAGTCTTCCCTGTTCCACCGTAACCATATACGAAAAACAACCCTCCACTTTGGCATTCGACTGCATTGACAATTTGGTTAAAAACGTTTAACTACTCTTCAATTAGAGATTCTTTCAATCGACTAAACTCACTTTTCAACTCATGTGTGTCATGCGATAATTCCTCATTGATTAGACGATTAGTACCTTGACGTAACGAATCGTCGTCTGGAAAGGGCATCGTAGAAAATTTACTTAATGTAAACCCATTGGAAATTAAATAATTCTCAATTTCCACCAAAATTAGATTCTTCAAATGATGTTCAGGAATCATTAGATCTACAAAAAGTATAAAATAAACTTAAACATATGTTGAATCAAAATATATATAAAAAAAATAATAAGTACTTCTTATGAAAATAAAATAATAACTTACCAGGGATATGTGTCTCTTTGCGACGCTTGAATAGAATATCGTCTCCTAGTAAGTGCCAAGTTTTTTCCCACACAAATTCAGGTCTTGATAGCGTATTTGTTAAAAGCAATGTCGCAAATAATGATCTTAAATACCGACAATGAGCTTCAAAACTTGCTTCCTTAATGGCTTCAACATATTCGTTGTCATCATCTAAAAGACCCATCGCATAACATGCATCTTTAAATGTGGGAAATACTTGTCCGTTCACTGTTCGAATCTCTTCAAATGATTTAGGACCTCTAACTTTATTTAGAAGAATCCTTAAATAATAAGGTTCTCCTGAAGCAATCGAAACAGAATGAACTCTACCAACAGTTTTATACCTTTTTCGTACTTGCCAACGTCTATCTTTTAAGTTCCAAACATACTTAGTTGGGAACTCCACATAAGTCAGTTTACGTGTTTCTTCATCACGTTCATTTAAACGCATCCATTGCAAAAAAAAATAGATGAAGCAACAGATGGTTTGTTCAAGACATCTTCAATATCATCATCTTCACCGTATACTACATTGTGTTGACCAGGTAAATGAAAAGGTAGCCTCATTACAGCAGGATATCTATAATGAACTTCGTTTGCGAAAATTCTCCAAGACGCTTCACAGGCTGATATGTATCTACAATCGTAGTATTGTTTGATCTCATCATTTATTTTCTGATTGCTAGTACCGGTTGAATCAGTATATAAAACTGCCGTAGCACGGTCAGGTCCTTTGTTAATGTACTTAAACAGATACTTTATCGAACCAGCCTGGTTACACCATTCAACATTAATGTGTGCTTGGTATCTTTTTAATAGACCTTTGTTGTAAGGTACGACACTTCGGTTGTCTAATTGAACACCTTTTTTTCATAACAGTATGACCAGAATCTCGCCTTCGATATACAGGAAAACCGCTTGAGTCAATAATTGTATGATCCGAAAATTTTTTCGAAAATCGTTTAGAACATTTGTTGTCAACCATGCAAGGACAGCTCAGGTTAGCAGCACCACAAGGACCATGAATCATATACTCAGACACAAGATAATGTAACTGAGGATCTTCTGATTTATCCGGAATTTCAACAGAAATAAAAGGATCTATATGATCTACAGTCGGAAGTTTGTGATCCACCTTCATGAATAAACAAATGTGTGCATGCGGTAGGCCACGTTTTTGAAATTCAACGGTATAAACAACTACAAAAAAAATTATGTGTTAGTAATATACTAAATAAAATTAAATATAAATAATAAGAAAAACTGTACATGAAGTAGAAAAGTAAGAAAAAATTTATACCGGCATTGATTTCACCAAAAAAATTATTATCCTTTATATCTTTAATCATTGAATCCAGCTTCATCTTGAACAATCGACATAATATACCAGGCATGTCTTCTGCTTTAATGGATGTATCTTTTAAAAATCTTGAAACTTCAGGCCATTTGGGATTGCATGTAATGGTTATGAAAAAATCTGGGTATCCAAACCACTTACATAACGCCATAGCATCGAGGTAGTTTTGTTGCATGAACCGAGCACCTCCAGTAAAAGATGAAGGTAAAATTACCTTTTGACCAGTGTTTGATAAATTCTGTTTACCATTGTCCTTATACTTTTGAAGATTCTCAAATGACTCGGAACGTAGATTCTTCTGCTTACCACGTATGAAATTGAGCCTTTCACTCTCAATCATAGTGTAAGCATCAACCAAAAACTGTTGAAACAGTCTTCTGGAGTTTAAAACCAAAGAATAACCACTACTTCGATCCTGTATTCTATATGCAAAGAACTCCCGCATTGTGCATTTTGGTCGTATTTTTTTTTGGTTGTTATACCTTCTCTATGAGGAATGTCGATTCTATATCCATCATCACCAAACGGGAAAAGAATGGGATATTGAAGAGCAAGATAGGATGGGTGTAACTCACTAATACGTTGAAGCATACCAGATTCAGTTTCAACTAAAATATCTCGACGATCAATTGATGGATCTAAATCATCAACAATCAGTGCAGCAATCTTAGTAGTGGATGGTAGATTATAAGTCCTACCATCTTTGTCTCTTTTGTAAATGAGACGGAGCTTTAAGTTTGCTTGAGGATTCTCATGAAAGTGGTTTCTTACCATTCTGTACGATTTGACCAACTCGTTATGAGAATCTAAAAAAACTCTGAGGTATTCAATTATTTTAACGTCCAACTCCTTCTCATGTGAAGATAGTTGATTCCTATCATGAGAAAAAATAAATAAATTTAAATAAGAAACAATAATTATATTAGACTAACACTTATAAGTTATCAAAAAATATAAATCAACCAAATAATATGCTTACCCCAATACACTATGTCTGTTAGAAATCTCGTTCTCAGTATCATATATGTATAGCTGAGAAAACTTAGCTTATTTCCCATTAGGCGGTCTTAAGCTACCAAGACTATGACAATTTTGACCACTAATACGGTATATGAATGGGGCATTACCCTTGTTGATCTTCGAATCAACCTTTCCACCCATAGATGTAAAAGAGAACATAGAATTATAACGTCGGATATTCTTCAAGAAGAACTTGCTTTTCGTATCGCAATTATGAAAAAACTGTTGATACTCCGAATTAGCATCTTTTAATACTGGTAGCTCAACTTTCCCATATCCACAACACAAACCATAAGATAGTTTATCCATTGTTATACGACCTTTGCCACCTTCTGAAGACCACAGCTTTGCATAACAAATCTGACATATAAGATCCTGGTCACCATGATCTAAATAGTCTACATACAAATAAGTTTCTATTAATGAAATTTATTGATATTATAAAAAAACCGTTGACTAATAAATAAAATAAATTGCACACCTGTTGAAATTCCTTTATAAGGATCCAACACAAAAACTTCTTCGTTGGATTCGTCAACAGAATCCAAATCCACCATAACTACTGGGGTTATATCACGTGCCATGTGCTTCAATTTGCGCTTACCAACTGATAACTTACTAAGTGATGATGTGTTAGATGTTGTACACGGATTAGTAGCTGTCACGATACTTGAAGTAAATGAATATAGCGCAGGTGTAGATAACGCCCCATCATTATTATCTATATTATTATTTGCTGAAAATAAAATCAAATAAAAATTGGAATTATAACATAATTATTGATTAATACAATATAAAGAAAGATGTTTCACGTACCAGAAGTAATATTAACTAAGGAGGCCGTAGAATTTATACTTCTATGGAACTGGATGGGAGTATTTAACTGATTTGTAACATTCGACACCTGAGATAAGTTTTCTTTGTCTCGTAAGGTGACGCCAACCTTCTTATTTGAAGATTTTCTCTTTGCCTTTTTACTATCAATTATTGCTTTTCGAACTCTACGCCTTTATCCGGTATCAATTACTTAATAGTGAAGCAAAAAAAATTAAAACAAAAGTATACGATTCATATAAACATAACAGTAAATAAATATATGAATTAATTTTGTGATCTAATAAAAAGTAATACTTACCATTAGAAATGTTTGAAAGAGGAGTTCTGTCCAAAATACCTACATGTATACATGTATTGTTAAAGGTACACGTAACCTATAGTCGCTTTAAAAATAAATTGTTAAAAATTTAAAACTTATGGTTAACATCTACTGCTACTGATCTACCGGGTGTTGATGTTGATGAAGGAAATTTATAGGTTCTCTTTGACATATTCTATAAAATTTAAGAATACAAAAAAACAAAAATACATAACATATAATCATGGCATCAAACGAATTGCAAAAATGAAATTGAAAAAAAAACATTCTTAAAGAAAAAAAACAAATAAACTTTATTTAATTATAGAGATTTTGAAGTGACAAAAAAAAAAACCTAACCTTGAATAAAGTAGTGAAATGTTTTCAATTGCCAATGATTGAAATTGGAACTGACGAAATGAGATACGTTTACAATTTGCAAAATGATTGCATATATATAATACAAAAGAATTACAGTTACAATCCTAATTCTTTTTAAAAATTGGAAAGATATTAATTATTAACCATAATTGATATTAAACATAATAATAAACAAACTTATAATGTTGCAAAATAAAAGGAAACTTTAAAAAAGTAAACTCATATTTGTCTTACATTTGAAATCATAATAAAAGGAAACTTATAATGTTGCAAAAAAAAAACGGAAATAAACATAAATGACAAATAATATTGAAATATGTTGATAACTTAAAATCAGGGCTTCTAAACTTGGCTGGTATCCTCATTCTTCGGTCTTCCGTTTTGTAACAGAACAATGCTGACTTTGATGAATGTCATAAACTTCATTAACACCGCGTTTCCCATTTATCGACTTGCGATCCTGCATAACATAATACCTAAAAATAATGAAATATACTTGAAGCTAACATTGATGCAACAAATACATAACTTTTGATTATAATACCTGTCCACTCAAAAACTTGTTCTTAATGTCACAAATGAGAGTTTCATCAGAACTTATATGGGTGATTCCATAAACCTCATCGTAATGTACAAGATTGTACTCAGTGATCTCTATCTTGAATGCGAAAAACTTGCCAACCAGTGACCTTATCTCTTTTGGAAACACAACAATATCATCACACTGAAAGTATTGAAAAATGTTTGTGTAAGTTTTTTATATTTTAACATGTTTATAAATCGAATAACTTTTATAAACATAAATATATAAATAACCGTGGTGTTCCCGTGAATCAATTGTTTAAGAGACTTATTAATAAGCTCAGCAGCCTGGTTGTGAAATAAGACCAGTTCAACGGAATCAGAGTCATCACCAACTTCAATATTAATTTTAAATTTGGGAACAGGTTTGACTGTAGTCTCAGAACAATCGTAATTCGAACAGTGATAAACTTCTAGTTGCTTTAAGTCATCAAAATAATCAGGTGAAAAAAATTCTTCGACCTCCAAAGTGGCTTCATTAGAACACGTAGGACACATCATACAGTACCAAGTGTTGTTGATAATATTTTTGACCTTAGCCAAAATAAGAACTTTCTTTAGCTGAAAAAATATAAAAGAAATCTTAATTTAGTTGTTTAGTGTATACATACTAAACATCTATTAATAAATAAAGTTATACCTTTGAAATCTCCCAAACATCACCTACGTCAGAAAAAGTTGAATCCTTCGTAAATAAAGATAATAAAACATCTCCTTCGGCGGACATGACAACTGATACACAATAAAGATAAGCAATAGATTTTATAAAAAAAAAGTTAATAACAATCGAAAACCCTATAATAGATCTAAAAAATAATAGATAAACAGAAATTAAAAAAAAAGAACCTTGTTCTTAAGAAGACTACAAGAAAACCGATTAACGTTTGTTGCAAAATGAATATATTTTCAACGTTTATTTATAGCCTTAAGTATATGTATTTTAGGAAATAAAGTACAAATAATTGAAGATATATGAAATCAATGGTTTTTATACCTAAAATTTTGATTGTAATATAATAAATTATAAATTACATATTATAACGATTATGTATTATACGCAAATGAGATTGAATTAAAAAATAATTCATACAAGTTATCACAGCTAAAAATCATGCTTGATTTAGTTATGAAATTTTAATAGATTTTGTTTGGCAATAAATTATTTTTGGTTTGGTTTAATGATATTTTACGTCTAAATTAGGAATTTATTATGTTCTATGAAATAAATGATACATGATTTATTTTAAGAAACTATATTAAATTTGAAAAAAATAATCAATTTGTTATAATGCATGTCAAAAACCTTTTAATATTTTTAATACAATTTTAGAAAGTCAGATTTTAGAAATAAACAACTGTACTAAATAAATAGAAAATAGAAAATATGAATTAAAAAAAAATATAACCGCTTTTTAATCTTTTTAATTTCAAAAGCTTACATTTTTAATAAGTTGGATGAATATTACATCTATCTAAGGTAAACTAATTACAGAATCAAGTATATGTATTCTATGATATTAGGTCAAAAAAATGGAAAATATATCAAATAAATAGATTATCCCGATGACATATGAATTGTATTATAATAACTTATGAATTATGAATAATCAATATCAATAATCCATAATATAGTATAAACCATAATCTATTATATACAAAAAGAATTTTTTTTAAATAATAATTCAAACAATTTTTTAAAGATATGATGCATTATTAAATTTTGAATTTTTAATAAATTTTAGTTGACTACATGTTACAGTTATCTAAGGTAAAGTAGTAATGTAATAAAGTTTGAAAGTAATCTACATAATTATTGAAGTTAAATGAAATAGATACGGTTGAAGGGCTTTTTGAAGAATATTATCAAAACATATAAATATGAAAAAAAAAATAAACAATAAAGGGCATCGATCAGTATCATACCATAAACAAACTTGCTTAAGTTTTGAAATTTTATAAATTAAAATAAATAAATAATAAAGTTGTCATAACTACAATAATTAATTATTGATTTTAATGTGGGGTTAAACTTGAAGGGCCGATTGTGACATTTTTAAAACATTATAATGTTACAGGGAAAATTGAAAGAAACAAAAATACGGATTAAAAAACATAACTGCTATAATCAAAACCATAAACATATTATTCAAATAACTATTGTCTTAAAACCATAGTAAACCAACAACCAAGTTTGAAAAAAAATTGTTCCAACATGAAATCATAACATAGCAAATTGTCTTTAACTCAACAAAACCAACTAATAACCCAAATGACTCAACCTACTTCTCAATTTTAGGAATCAGAAGATTTGAAGCTTCTGAATTTTGGGCTTCCTCTTTCTCATCACCAAGACGCCTTTTTGTTGAAGAACATCCAACCATGTCATCAACATCATACATTTCGTGTAGGTTACGCTTCACTTCCCCTGAAGAAGACGATTTGTGATCATTATGCAACAGGTTAGACATTGGCGTTTCATTATCTCCACTGAACGATATGTCATCCTGAAAATAATAGGTGAATGCATCAATTCAGTATGTCTATCTTATTGTTTATTAACATCATCTAATTCAATAAATAAAACTACATAAACATATATAAAATATGAATATTTATAAAAAAAAATATACCTTGGAAACATCACAAGGAATAGATTGAATGTCTGACACTTGCACACTGGATGATTCAGATTTCTCATACTAACAAAATACAAAAATTAATTAATTAAAGTTCTCATACGTCTGGGAAACTATACAAAATACATGTATTGAAAATAAGATATTTTATACCTCATGAATTTTGAATTTCTCATACAAAGCAGAAAGAATCTTAGGATCAGATGTAAGCATGGAAATTCCATAATTTTCGACATGATACTTAAGGTTAAAATCTGAAACACTAATGATAAAAGCCATTTTTTGACCGATCAAAATATTAAAAACATCCGGATATCCCTTGGAAAAATCACCAGAGGACAACTCCTACAAAGTTATCACAATAGATAAGGATTAACATGTATTTAGTATAAATAGTAAGAACAAAAAAATATAATTTAAATTTACCTCGTCCTGCACCTCAAGCAATTCTTTAGCAGTTTTCTTAAAAATCTTGTACGCCTCGTAGTCAAAGAGAGTCAACGTAACCGTACCAGATGAATCTTGTACGCGAATAGGAATTTTGAAACTGATAATAATTTAAATATCACAAAATGTAAATTTTTAAATGTACTAATAATATATTTATTATAAAAATGTGGTCATTGTAAGGTGAGTTAACAAACCGAGGGAGAGACACAATATCAACTCCTTTACACTTAGTGTTGGTGCATAATACAGTCTTCCTATCTTCAACATCACCTGAACCATCGTCTTTATCAACTGTAATAAAGGACTCTTCAACCCCGGACTTGCAATAGTTGCAAGCGTTGTAGTACCAATTTTTTTCTGAGCAAATAGCAAGTATGGTGCCAACCAAAATAACTTTCTTCTTCTAAGTAAAGAAAAAAGATTAATAAACAATTGCACAAACATCAATCTTTTATCATAATAATGTATAAATAATTACAAATACATACATAAAATAAACTTCGTACCTTCTCGATGGTACTCAAAAAAGCAATGAGAACAAATGAATTGTTCATAAAAGAATCCTCAACCGTTGATATAATATAAGATCCGACGTTATCACTCGATGACGGTGTGGATGCAAACTTCTCTATAAAACTATATGAATTTGAATATTGATATAATTTTCATTAATTAATTGATAATATATATAACAAAAAATTAGTAATGTCATTTGAAATAATAGAAAATAAAATAAATATACCTATTCTTGAAAGAAGAAATTTCTTCAAGTTCAGCATTGATCCACATTCTACTTATATCAAATGAAGTAGACAACCCAGGTTGATCTACAAAATAAAACAAAAGACGTATTTAAAATCTAATATATGATGCAATATATTGAGGTAAAAAATTGAATGCTTAATGTGTTATAATATAACTTTTAAATTAGGGAAAAAATAGTAACTTCGGAAATTGGTACCTTTATACATATTAACAACACCAAAATGAACCAACACCACAACATGCTTTTCACGATTGGGATTGTTAAAGTATCCATGCATCTCAATTGCAAAATCGTCCCAAAGAGTAGCAGTAACTTGTTGACCACTATGTATATAGACAATAGGACATATATATAAAAGTTGTAACATAAATACGGTATAAAATATTACGAAAAAAAAATAAATACTTACTCAATATCTTTAAGCTTCAAATTCAATCGTTTGCCTATTGTTCCATATTTCTTATTAGTGTCTTCCAGATTGAAGCACACTTCAACATATCCTATGAAGTCTATAAATTAATAAAAAAAAACAAAAAAAAAAAGAAATTAATATGTAAGATATAAAATAAAAAAAAATAATGATGTACACGGATTAAACAATAATGACAAAAAAATGACAAAACATACCAACAGGTGAATTAATGGCAACAATATTTTCAACAACGTCTCGGAATTTCACAAATGAGAAGCAATACTTTGGACCTTTCCAATCAACGGTTCTTTGAATTTGTGTGTACATATTAAATGTCAGCTTCTGGTTGTTTTTGGTATGTTTGATACTTGTATTGTAAGGAGCAAGAGAAGGTCTGCTAATTACAATACATTGATCGAGCTTGAAGAACTGGTCAAACTTTGGCAAAATACGGTGAAGACAACTTGCTTGAATAGTATGCCCCTGTAAGTGCACAATAATAATAAATTGAATTGTCAACAATATAAAATACATACTTAAATAAAATTATATACTAAATGAAACAATGTGAATATATAAAAAAATATTTTTCATACTTCTTCGTCCATGCATATCATATCAACCCGGAATATCTCGTTCTTACATGCATGCATCATTTTTCTCCAAATAGAGATGATTTTCAACTTCAATGTGTAGTTATTTGACAATGCAGTAAGCTTAGACAACATTGTAATCTTGTGTTCTTCCATTACAATAATTGTAATAGAAAATCGGAAAAAAGAAGACAAAACAAAGACGAACAATGTTTGAAAAAATATGATAATCTAATTATATATATATTAAGACTAAATCATTGGTATTTTTAGATGATAGATATGTGATTGATATGTAATTATTATAAAATAGTTTCCATCTATACATTGTCTTCTAATTCGAATTTCAAGTTTAAATTGACAGTTCACTATTAATTGTTGTCGTTAATTAGTGATAAAATCTTTCCATCTTTTGAAATTAGGAATTTAAGAAATAAAATTAGTATTTCCATTTCCATTCAATTATATACCATTCAATTCGCAGTTCACAAATTAATGTTGTCGTTAATTGGTGATATATAATTTCCATCTTTTGAAATTAGGTTAACAAAAATAAATTAGTATTTCCATTCAATGGGGATATTTTATACTTGATACATGCATATTAAATAATAATTTAAACAACAATGATTATATGTGTGAGACAAATATAAAATCGTATTCTGATTGTCTGGATAAAAAAAATCATGATGACAACTTACAAAAAACGTCAAATCAATGATTGATCATATCGATATATACAATTTTGACGGCAACATGTATTGTAAAAGTTAATCGTAAAATAAGAATATTTTATTAATACACTAATCTATTAATAAAAAGGAAACTATAATTTAATATACATATCAATCTATTCAACGGACAATTAAAACGATTTCCAAATCTATTATAATATTAGTTCCATTAATTTAGAAATTACCATCTTCTTTAAAATCTATTACGATAATCAATAACGAACCATCATCATTTTTGTTTAATATATCAGTTACAAAACTAATATGTAGAAATTACACAACTGTAATAATGATATCATTTACATATTTAATATACATATCAATCTATTCAACGGACAATTAAAACGATTTACAAATATATAATAATATTAGTTCCATTAATTTAGAAATTACCATCTTCTTTAAAACCTATTACGATAATCAATAACAAACAATAATCATTTTTGTTTAATATATCAGTTACACAACTAATATGTAGAAGTTACACAACTGTAATGTTGATATCAGTTACACAACTAATATTTTAAAATTCAAAAAATGTGATTAAAGACAAAATTGATATAACAAACACAATATAACTTATATAATATAATTATATAGCATTTAGTATTCCAAAAAAAAAGGTTACATTTTTTATAAGATAAAGGTCCAAAATCAAACTTCTAAAGTAGCCAAATAACGGAAAAACAATTTATATTTATATTGTTTAGAACGTGCAAACGGTACTACTGGACAACCTTCTTGAGAATCAACTTCTTTTGAACTTGACAATAAACAAACGTGCACTTGGCAGGATGATTTATACCATTTGGTTTCGTAAACTTGGTACGCCATTGCAAAGCCTCATATCGAAAACCACTACCGTGTGCTTCAGCACGAAATGAAATCATCGTATCCTCTCCAGCCAAGTTCTGAACACACATCTCCATAGTCATGTCAATTCCGGATGCTTCAGCAACATCGGAATTAAGACGCTACAAACAAAAAATAAAGGAAAAATATTATTACTTGATATATATACAAAGGCTACATCAATTACTAAAAACAGTTTTTTTTATAAAAATTGTTGATAAAAATAACAGGGATATAAACGTCACTTACAAAATGCCTGTCGTACTTCCATTGAAACTCGATAGGATGGTAGTCCGGATCAAACTTACTATCTTCTTCAGAATCCGAAACTTCAACATCCTCCTCGTCATTGTCCATCCCATCGCTATCAGAGTTAGTTATAATGGAAGAAGCATCATCTGAATCATATCCAATTGACTCATTATAATCAGGATCAGATTCATCAACATCAGTTTCATCATCAGTGTGAGCGTCATAGTCTTGTATTTCAATAATTGAAGGAACGGGTTTAGGTATGTTTACAGCAGAAGGCGTGTATACACGCTTCGGCGCGAGAACCTCACAACCATTCAAGTCATAAACAACCACCTGGAAATTTTTCTCAAAAATGTACCTCATCACAACGTAATAATCAGGGTATATAGGTACGTACGAAACAACATTGTCCCATCCATCGTAAATCAAATAAACGTTAATATTAGGGTCTTTAGCAATCAACACATCAAAACTATCTCACCAATTAACATGGACCTTGAATGTTAACTTGCGAATAGATGGTAAACGTATTGTTCCTTCAACGAAATCAGATGGAATGACCTGCATATATATTCAGTTTGGTTAATAACTTAAATTTGATATCTAAAAAAATAAATAACTAAAATTTATATAATAACCAGATTATCATTGGAGTCTTGTGTGAAGCTTTGGCAGAAGTACTCAACATTGCTTACAGTTTCCTCCGTATTCATGGACATAAATAAAGGAACATTAGAACCAAATATCGGATGTGGTTGCATCTTCTTAAAGGGTGTTAACAAATAAGAATATAACTCGATTTGCTTAAACATGAGGAAACAGCCGTCGGTAAATGATAGTTTAGCAACAATGTCTTGCCACCCATCCATGAACACAAACCCACCTCTATGCTTAGTAAATAAAACTTCAAATTCTTTACCATTCACACACTTGATAACAGCTTGATTGTTTGGCTCAGCATACATTAGGAACCTGTTGCTATATTCATATGGTATTTCCTTGAAAAAAAGAAAACATATTAAAAACAATATGAAGAAAAAACTGTAAGGTAATAGGTAAAACTGATAAACATACCAAATATTCAGGAAAGTCCGATGAAAAAATTGTATAAAAAGACGTCATACTAATCTGCGTATGAACAAAAAAAAAGGAATATATTTAACAAAAATTGTCTATTACAAAATAAAGAACATAATCCATGGTAAGTATTCTTAATTTTTTCAGTATGTATTACTGCAAATAACCAAAATAAAAAAACATTTTGACATTAAACCAATAAAAACCTCCACAAAACAAAATCTGATATAAAACCAATATAATAGAAAACTAATAATTATGCATAACAATTTTACCATCAATAGATCAAGGAATTTTGAAAAAAAAACTAACACATAAAAACATAAATACCGATCTGGGTTTTTTATTTCGAAAAAACATACTAACATGCAGTAAGTTTTAACAAAGCCAAAAAATTCAGTGAGGAATATAACTTCATCAATAAGCTTATTAGATAGAAATTTAGAGAGATAAACATATAAAAAAAATTAAACATCAAACACATAAAAGATTTCAAGGATAACATAAAATACCATAAATCTGTTAAAATCACATATAATAAAACTCAGCCGACTCTATAAAATATAATTATAAGACAACTTACAGTCGGTGCTACACTAACGAATATCGGTTCTTCGAAAAAAAAAATAACAAAAAATAGAAGATACACAACGGATTATTACAGATCAAGATTCACGGAAGTTATTAATACATACATTCAAGCTCCGATTATCTGATAAAGATGAATATGGATGGATTGATATTGAATCGGATGAAGAAGAAAGGGTTTATGGGGAGATGTGAGATAATAGTTGAAGAAATATAATTTAGAATGAGTAATGAAGATTTGGTAAGAGAATAAAAGATATTATAAAGGATCCATGATTGCGGGTCGGACTCGATAAAAACGGGTATTACATAAGGAAAAAAACACACGCATGTTTTCCCGCCAAAATGCACAATCTAGAGGGGCTAATAGCTTGACACATCAGCAAAAGTTATCACATTTATCGAAATACCGGTATAATAGATAGGGGATGGTTCATTGGAGAATAGGGATGAGATTTTTTACCGAAATACCGGTATCGTACCGATGCCGTACCTTACCGATCATAAACGGTACCGGTATCGGTAATAGATTTTCTGAAATTCGGTATCGGTAAAAAACGGTATTGGTAAAAAAAGGTATCGGTACCGGTATTTTTCGGTAAATACCGGTATTAATACCGCATTTAATAATGACTTTATGTATTTTGCTATTATCTTAGATCCCCCTATAAAGTTATATTTTCTTGAACATTGTTTTACAAAAATCAATATCAAATTTCTTTTGTTTGGTTAGTTTTTAATCAATTATGATGATTTTTTAGACATGTTGGAATTTGGATGTTAAAAGTCGAACCCATGGATATTTACCTTTTGATTTTTTTAACTAATTAATATGTTTACATTTTGTTTACATTCCTCTATATATTACTCTAGTTCAATTAATAATGGATGGATTGGTTGCACATGAAATTTTTTTAGGTAAAACAATGGATAACACTAAAGTAGTACCAATGTGGTAAACTACCGAAATACCGATACCGGTACCAAATCTATAAATATGGAACGGTAACCGGTATCCACATTTCCTTAATTTCGGTAACAGCATTTACAGTAGCGGTACCGGTATCGTACCGATCTCATCCTTATTGGAGAACACTAAAAAAGTGGGGAACCAGGGAACACTCTTAAAAATTCATCCGAATTTTTTCATCCGAAATTCTGATTTTCTCATTCGACAATCGGACCTTCTCGCGTAACTTTTCTTCCGCTACACGAGCTTTTTCTTCGACGGCCCGCTCCTTCGCCTTCGTCTTTTGGGCCGAGACTTCGTTGTACATTTTTAATCTTTCCATAAACTCTTCCATCTTCGGGTCCACCTTTTCCTTTTCTTTCCCCTTGGCCCGCACCTTCTTTGACTGGTCTGGGCCCGGTGGACGCTCCGCTTCATGTACGGCATACTCCTCTTTGTCAAATTCGGCGTCATCATTTAAGTTTATGTGACACCTCGCGTCCGATCCACCGGCGCTAAAACTACCCGTTTCCGATGTTTTTTGGCGTTTCGCCATCTCCACCTCGTTGGGAATCGGCGACCATTTCGGTTCCTTTTTCATAATTTCCCACGCGCGAACGTGAGCGAAGTTGGTATTACCATTGTTCGCCTTATACTTGTCCAAAGCTTGTTTGAAAACATCGTCGTCGCTCATGCCGCTACGGCGCCCACTTGTATATATTTTATTATATTCCTCGCAAAACCTATTGACGGCCGTGTTCAATTTCCGCCACTTTGACGACACCGAGTCGATATCACGATACGGGCCTTGGTCCATAAGGTCGAGGAACTTCGCCAAAACCGTGGACCAAAACTCGTCACCCGTTTGGTTTTTACCTATAATAAAACAAACAAAATAAACAAACATTTAAATTATGTAAACTTTTAAAAAAATAAAAAGACTTCAAACAAACTAAACAAACTGTTAACAAAAGATTGAAATAAAAAAAATAAACTTTAAAAACTTAGAAACTGTTAACAAAAGATTTAGAAAAACAAACTTTAAAAAATTGTATAAACTTAAAAAAAATATTTAAACTTAAAAAAAATATAAACATTAAAAAAAATACGAACCTTTTGTTTTGTTGTTAGACGTGGCTATGTAAGCCTTGGCTAAGGTTTCTTCTTCGATTGGCGTCCACTTAGTCGGCTTCGACTTCGATTGGTCACCTACCACTTGCTTGTCTTTGTTTCGTTTTCCTTTTCCTTTAGGCGGTTGGGTTTCGGGAACAACCTCCACATCGTCGTCGGGTTCGGATTGTTCAAAGGGTTGCGTCGGGATCGGTTGGGGTTGAGCGGGTGGTGTCGTGTTCGGTGGGAAATTATAAGCACCCCGCAACATCATTTGTTGAAGGGCTTGATTTTGAGAGAATTGAGCGAATTGGTTTGGCGATTGTTGGAATGATGCAAACGCATTTGATGAATATTGCGTGAATTGGTTCGGTTCTAGCGTCGGATAATATCCCGGAACCGAGAAAACATTATGTTGGGTCGGGTTGTTGGGATTGTTCGGGTTCTTCGGATTGTTCGGGTTGTTGAAGGGTTCCATGATAGAGCATAAGGTATATAAAAGTGGAAGAAGATTTATAAAAAATAAGTGAGAGAGATGAAATTTTGGGGTTAAATTTGTGAATGAAGGTGAAAATGGAAAGGAAATATATATATTTGAATTTTTTGACCGTTTGTTTTTTTATGGGAAAAAGGTTTTTTTTAAACGGTAACTTTTTGAAACCGGGGCCCACTTTTGGTTCCGTCGCCAACGTCCAAGAACCGACGGAAAGGACGGGGACCGGGGGGGGGATGGTGTAGCCGGCGTCGCCAGGTGGGAACGGGAGGGGGACGGGTGCATACCGTGTAGCCTAAAAATCGATTAAAAAACCTTTTGTAAAATATCACGATCCAACGAACGGCTTTTAACTTTTTTCTTAACCTTCAATAAATAGCCTTTTCTTAGGCCATGTTTAGATTCCATTTAAAATCTCTTTATTTAGTTATTAATTTATTGGCTTATCTAAAAAGTTAAGACTGTGTGGTATGATGGGCGTGGATTATGGTGTATGGTGGGGTTTGGTGTGTCCATGTGGATTATGGGACACCCAATACTGAAACCCAATTTCATAGGGGTATGGTGGACGTGGTTTGGGTGGCGTAGCCAAGCCACATCATTATATATTTTTTAAATATATATATATATATATATATATATATATATATATATATATATATATATATATATATATATAGGATCACGCTAAAATGAGAACCACCTCGAGTTGTAAGAACCGCGAGAACTACACCGTACGGGACGAGGTGGACCAATTTTTTTTCATAAACGTAGATACATGTATAAAAACAACATTTGTAAAAAAAAAATTCGAAAAAAAAAGTTTTTGAGCACCTCAAGTGTGCATTTACGGGTACCGTAAATTTTCCGGCCAGATTTACGGGTCCCGTAAACACAAACTTGTGGCGCTCAAAACTACACACACGGCATTTTTTTCTGAATTTTTTTTACAAATGTTGTTTTTATACATGCATCTACGTTTATGAAAAAAAAATTGGTCCACCGCACCCCCTACGGTGTAGTTCTCGCGGTTCTTACAACTCGAGGTGGTTCTCATTTTAGCGTTCCCCTATATATATAAATATATAGGGTGGAGTTATTGTAAAAAAGACCAAAAGTGTGAGAAAGGTAAGAAAGAATCTCAACCATTAGATCTAAATTAATTGAAAAGGGTATAATTGTAAATGCATTAACAAATTCAAATATGGTAATCCTTGATTTAAGGATTTGGAGAGAGAAAATCCTTGATTTAAGGACTTATAACCGTCCATAAATATAACATCATTCAGAGCATGTTCATATATGGTGTTTTAAATATAACACCATTCAGAAAATATAACACCATTCAGCACAAATATAACACCATTCAGCACAAAAAAAACACCATTCACACAAAAATAACATCATTCAGCACAAACATAACACCATTCAGCACAAAAAAAAACACCATTCACACAAAAATAACATCATTCAGCACAAAATATAACACCATTCAGCACAAAATATAACACCATTCAGCAAAAAAAAAAAACACCATTCACACAAAAAATAACATCATTCAGCACAAAAATAACACCATTCAGCACAAAAAAAACACCATTCAGCAGTAAATAAAATAAACACCATTCAGTACAAGAATATAACACCATTCAGTAAAAGAAATATAACACCATTCAGAAAAAGAAAAAAAAACACCATTCAGAAAAGAAAAAAACACCATTAAGAAAAGAAAAATAACACCATTCAGAAAAGAAAAAACACCATTAACAAAGGAAAATAACATCATTAATGAAAAGAAAAATAACACCATTCAATAATCCTTACATCTCTGTATCATCTTCTTCTCCGCTGCCGGCACCACCACTGCCGGTCTGCCACCGCCGTCGTCGAACACAACCACCCGAAAGTAAAATCTCATGGTTCCCAACCGCCGCCGTCGTCGAACCCAACCACCCGCGCGTCGTCGAACCCAACCACTGCCGGTCCGCCACCGCCGTCGTCGACCACCACTGCCGGTCCGCTTCCGATTGATGTTTACGTTTTCTGTTTGCAGGGATTCTGTTCTGAATATGGAAGAAGAAAGAGAGAGAAAGAGAGAAATTAGGAACGTATGATAGAGAGAGAACGAAATTGTAGGGATTTTGATTTACAAAATGAAGATAAAAAGACACAATTGCCCCTAGATATTTCAATTCAATCCAAATTAATAAAAATATTTTACATTTTGGTCCCTATTGATCTCAACCATTAGATCAAAAGATCTAATGGCTGAGATTCTTTTTTACATTTCTCACACTTTGGGCCTTTTTTACAGGATCCTAACTCTATATATATAAACCATTAAAAACAACATAAACATAAATAATAATTATAAAAAACATAGTATCAAAATAAAAATAATCATTCTTCGTTTGAATCGTCGTCTTCGTCGGTTTCGAACCCAAGAATCGTTGAAACATAATCCACCAAATCAGATCGAAGGTTGTGATGTATATCCCTTGACTTGATCAAAAAATCATTTGTTGTTTATCTTCGTCTGTAACTGTTACGTTATCTGGTTGGGGGTCATCGTCATCATAGTAGGTAACGACCGCTCTACCTTCATCCTCCAAAATCATGTTGTGAAGAATGATACATGCGTACATCACGTTTCCAATCTGATCCTTGTCCCATAGTCGACAAGGCATCGCCAATATTCGCCACATTTTCTTCAAAACACCGAACGCTCGCTCGATTTCTTTACGTGCAGCCATTTAGACCCTGATAAACTTTAATCTCTTTGGATCTAGGGTACCGTGTTTTGTGAACGATTTTACGAAAACCCCCTACTCCGGGTAAATCCCATCAACTAGGTAGCACCCATACACGTACTCAACCCCGTTTACAAAGAAACTTCATTTGGGTCCTATACCATTTACCAGATCATTGAAAAGGGGCGAGTGGTTTATGATGGTAATATCGTTACGTGAACCTGCCATACTGAAGAACGCATGCTATATCCAAAGATCTTGGGACGCAACCGCTTCAAGCATGATGGCTGGCATCCCGTGATATCCACTCGTGTGAGCGCCTTGCCATGCGGTTGGACAAAGTTCCCAAGGCCATTTCATACAATCTAAACTACCTAGCATCCTGGGTAGCCCATGATAATCAGCGTGATGTTCCAATATTTGTTGCATGTCACTGAACGACGGCTTTCTCAAATATCTTTTCTTATAAAGTTCTAAAATACACGAACAAAAATTGTGAAGACTTTCTCTAGCTACACGTGCAGACATTTTTAAATAGTCATCCATAATGTTCGAACTATTGCCGTACGCTAACTGTCTAAGTGCGGCCGTGACCTTTTGCCACATACTAAATCCTAATTGCCCGATTACATCTGTTTTTTGTTGGAAAAAAACATACTTCTCCTCAAGATCTCTAGATATCCTTAAAAATAAGTTTCTACTCATACGAAAACGACGCCTAAACATTTTTTTCATCATACTTAGGTTCGGCTGAGACATAATCGCTTACCAACAAATTGTTAGCGGTGCGCCGTTCACGAGCGATGTACATTCTCCGTTTAGGTTTCGAAGTCTTTTCCACATCGTCTTCCACGATATCTTTCACCACCGTCGCGATCGTTTGTAGAAATATTTCCGCACCATCGTCAGATGATGATGACGATTCACTTGAACCTGAAGAACTCATGGCAAGATTGTGTTTTATGTGTTTGATATTGTGTGAGAAAAATGTTAAATATGTTAAGGTATTTATATAGGAAAAAAGTTTTTTTTTTAAATTCATGCCCAACAGCTAGCTCAAACGACTAGTAGTCTTGGCCAATGAGGTTCCGCCATGTCATGTTCGTAGCCCCGCCCAACGCCCGGGCTAAAACCCCGCCCAAGGGGCCACGTCGAAACCCAAGCCCACCCAGGGTGGTGACGTGGGCGTTTGTACCCAACCCACGCCCTATACCCCATAGTCTAATAACTAGAAATGGTGTTTAGATAGCTTAAAAGGACTTTAGTAAATAAGTTTTTCAATAAGGGGATTCATGACCTTTTGAAGCTTCTTAAGACTTTTGATCAAACAATTATAAATATGCCCCATTATTTGCCCAAAAAAAAAACACCCACACACAAAAAAAAAGTCTTTTTTGTCATCTTACATGCATGATTACAAAAGTCGCTAGGCGCTCTTTAATCGGATTTGAGAGTACTCGGGAGACCTCAGGAAATACTTGGTCTAGGCGGAGATTACTGGAGGAGTAATTGACTTAGGCGAACAATACTCGGGTCTCGGCAACCTACCTTGTAGCGAGTACTCGAGGAGTACTCAGAACCTAGTCGGGACTTTTACAACCATGCTTACATGAATATGCTAAGTCAAACACCTTTTAAAAAACAATTTATTAATTTATTGGTTTTCCCCCACCACATCCAAACACCTTTTTTATAAACTTCTTCTAGATAAGTCATAAGTCACTAAGTTATTTTAACAAAAAGTCCTTTTAGTTAAATAAGCAATCTCAAACACCATAATGATATTGAGTAAAGATTCTGTTCAAAGTGTTTTATCGTACAAAACGTAAGAATAGCATGGAAAAGTAAAAAATGCGGTGACATTTTCGTAATTATCTTACTCGTAATTACCCTACAAAGATCAAAATTACCCTACAAGATCAAAATTACCATACGAGATCATTTGTAAAGTAATTATGATACTCTATAAAATTACCCTATAAGATCAAAATCACCCTACAAGATCAAAATCACCCTACAAGATCATTTGTAGAGTAATTTTGATAATTGTCATACGAGTAAAATAATTATGAAAATGTCACCGCGTTTTTTTACTTTTATACTCCATTCGTATGTTTTGTACGATAAGATACTTTATATTTGATCTTTTGTCTAATGATATTAGGGGTGAAAAGAAAAGAGTAGAAAGATTACATTATCTTTTATGAACATCAAAACCCTTTGATGAACTTCAATTCACAACTAGGGATGAGAAATTTCGTACCAAATCCTGGTACCATATCATATGGGTACCGATCAAACGCATGGCGGTTATAATAGTGTACGGGGAGGACCTCCGCACAAGGCCCGTGATTTCGAGGGGCACGCGATTAAAAAAAAATCCGATATATATATGCTATTTTTTTAAATAGTAAACAAACACATACCAATTCCAATATAGGCCCATTTATAAATCATTTTTTATGGTTTAGAATTTAGCCCACTTGGCATTAGGTTTATTGAGCCCAATACTAATTTGATATTTTTTTTAATACTAATAAAACATTATGAAAGGGCACATTTTTTCGAGCTCGAATAGGGTACGCGAATTCTCAAAGACGCCTCTGATCAAACATATACAGTACATTATTTGGTTTTAAATTCAGCTCAATTCATGTTTCAGTACTATGCGATACGATACTGGTTTGTGACTTTTAATGGTACAATACCATACCGGTACTCACCAAATATATTCAGTATGATATTCAGTTTTAGGTTTAAGTAAATTTTGGTATCGGTACGTATGATACCGGTTTAATACGCTCATCTCATCCCTATTCACAACTTCACACAAACTTGACGGGCAACAAAAAAAAATAAATAAATAAAAATCGGATTGCATTACAGTAACCAGTTGAAGAATGGTGAAGTTATTAATGGGCTCAATTTAAATGAAGATCAGGTTGAATTATAGAGAGCTTGCCAGCCCATTAAGAAAGTTAAATGGGCCACAGAGAAAAGGGAGGCAACAGTTCTTCCTGGGTTTCGCGCATACGACGTTCGTTAATTATCCAAACTTACAAAGCTATGTCTACGAAGCTTTTCATATTTTTAATATAGTTAACTAGGTTATAACCCTGTGTATTACACGGGTTGAATAAATAAATTTTATATACTAAATAATAAAACAATATATCTTCAAAAACCTCATTTATTGTACGGGTTGAATAAATATGATTTTATATATTAAATAATAAAAAGTTATATCTATAAGAACCATATTGTACGTGTTGAATAAATGTAATTTATATACCAAATAAAAAAGTTATATCTTTAAAACCACGTGTATTACACGGGTTGAATAAATGTAATTTTATATATCAAATAATAAAAATTATATCTTTAAAAATATGCGCATTACACGGTTTGAATATATGTAATTTTCTATACTAAATAACAAAAATATATATATATATATCCTTAAAAAACTTTGTGTATTGTTCGAATTGAATAAATCTAATTTTGTATATCAAATAATAAAAAGTTATATCTTAAAAAACCTCATGTATTATATGGGTCGAGTAAATGTAATTTTGTATAGTGATAATAAAAAAATATTTAATATACAAAGTTCGGTTTTCGTGATAGTATATCAAATAATAAAAAGTTATATTTGAAAAAACCTCATGTATTATGTGGGTCGAGTAAATGTAATTTTGTATAGTGAAAATAAAAAATATTTAATATATTAATACAAAGTTCGATTTTCGTGATAAAAATAGATTATCATGTTGCAAAATTGGTTAACGAAGTCTCAATAAATTTAACCCTTTTATTTAAAACTCCGTAAATGTATAAATGATAAATAATATTAGTATGGTTTCCGGGCGAAGGTCAGTCAGAGCGGCAGCCGGGGCCCGATAGAACATCACGTCTGCGAATGCTGGGCTAACGGGTAACCGTCCTTGACGGGAACCCGGTGACCAATGGTCCATGTACATATTGAAAGTCAACATTCAAAAAAGTTAATTTTATTTTTAAGTTTCGTAAAATCTATTTGATATCAAACTAAACAAAACGTTCAAATATAATTAATTCAAATAAATAATATTATAAATGAGAAGAAGGTTAAACTAAATAATAATTATCCATAAGATATTAAACTAATAATATTTAGTAGAAGGGTTATCTATAATATAAGATATTAAATTAAATAATATTTAGTAGGAGAATTATTTATAATTAATTAGAAAAGATTAAACTAAAATAATAATTATCTATAAGAGATGATCTAATATGATGACACGTGTCTCTAGAGTGGTTTCTTTTATTATATAGTAAAGATTAGTTCATATTATAAATAGTGTTATCAAATCCGAATTAATGCGATCGTTTCTTTCTTGTTTTGTATTTTTGTGTTTTTTGTTTCTTGATTTATTTGCAATTTAGGTTGACGTTAGGTTAATTTACAACTAGTCGGGTCTCCGTGTTTTACTTTTCACAATCAAACGGAACGTGTAATAGTAACCACACACTTAATCTCGATCAATCACAGTTAATCCTGATTAATCGATAGTTCACACCCCACCGACCGGCTAGTGATTAGCGATTTCTACATCCATGCATATTCCATATACACTACCCTAGCTATCTAGTTTACTTGAATTTCGCATGACTTGACAACAATAAGAAAACCTGTCACTTCAATTTCAATAGGATGGCCAAAATGTAACCATAGAAACTTAAAAGCTTAACTTACCTCATGGATTTGGAGACGGGGCGTGATGCTAGAGGTGTACAATCGTTTTTTTTTAACTGGATCGAGTTTTTTTGGCAACAAAAAACGGTTTATCAAAAACCGGTTTGAAGTGATGGAAACCCAAACTGATAACAACTGGTTCAAACCGGGTTTAAAACCCGTTTGGGCCAAACAAACGGTTTTGGAAAGAAAAAAAAAACAGTTTTAACCGGGTTTTTGTTACAACCGGTTCGGTTCAAACCGGATTCAAAGATCGAAAATAGGAACTGACCTGCATACCGCCGGGTCGGATTGAGCCCGACCCGGTTTAAAAAAAAAAAAAACCAAATCCAGTTTTTTCCGGTTTCAAACCACAGACCGTTTTTTTTTTTGCCTACGTGACGGTGTGACGCAACTTGTGCTCGTGTTTGCTAGTGCCACGTGTTTTTTTTTTGGCCTACCGCAACCGCATGTCTCAAATCCTCAACTTCACATGAAGGGACATCATTTTATACACCTTCATACTGCTTGGTCAAAAAACTTTGGTTCTATTCACTATACACATTTGAGATTGGTAATTATATTGAATGGCAATTCACCATTATATGGGCAATTCACCCAATGAAATTACATTGGAAGCAAGTAGCGCTGCTACCCGGACCTTGGAAGCAAATAGCAAGCATTCATAACATTTTAATAAAATTTGGGGAATGCGTAATGGGGTTATGTTTAATAATGCACAGCCGGAGGATACTATAGTCCTGGAAGAAGCAAAGTGATTGGTATCTAACTATCTATGAGTTAAAAACCGGTCGTAGGAGGTATCTATCTATGAGACTATGACATGGGATGAGTGGAGGAGGTTTCAGATCTTGGGCTAAATCGTGTGTGTGGATTTTGAACTGTATTATTGTTTTAATCTTGGTGTGGTATGTTTGTTTATTATAATTGTAATTTTGGTGCCTAGCACCTTGCTAGCATGACTACAAATTTTCTGTTGGCCGTTAAAAAATAAAAACAAAGTTTCCGTGTTCGTTTTGGTTCTTAGCTGCCTCAACTAAAATCTACTACTTTCATACACTTCAATACATATCTGTCAATCATTCCTAGAAAAAATGCAAAACAAACACACATGCCACACGTTTTTGATCTGTAACATGAAGGCGTGCCATATTTGGTTTGAAAAACTCTTCGGACTTCTGGTGAGAGAGGTCATAGCGCATTCACCTCCGCTGTGGCACCATAGAGGGTAGGGCGGTGTTCCCGCTCCGCTTATCCCAAACTCCAACAAGTAGCAACAACAGCTTCCATCGCCTCCTTTGATTCCTCTCCCCTCTGGCACCACCACCGCACTTCACCACCCTGCACCACCATCTCTAACCTTCCACCTCAGCCCATCTCACCCTCTTGGATCCCGCCCCTAACCATCTCGACCCCACTCCCCTCACCCTTAAGAAGGTGCAATGTTTGTTGCCCATCTCTGATCACGGACTAAAATTTCAAATATATACTTATCGTCATAATTTAAACAAAAACAACACAATGCAAGGGTACCGAACTAGTCTTTTAAGCTAATCACTGTATGTTACAAAACAGAAATACTACACGTAAAATGACGCAAAAATTATGATCTAAGCACCGAATTGGAAGAACAAGAAAATAAAGACATTTTTTTCTGTAAGCTAAACTTCCATTTTCCAATGAGGATTCTACCAATCAACAAAGATTTGCTTCTGAGTTCTCATGGAGAATCAGGAATACAATCGCCCCACCAATGCTTCAAGCTACAAACAATGTCAAACTTTCTCTTAATCTTGATTAAATCGCTCATTCGAGTTTGAAAACCACATGTTAAAGCCATGGTTCGACACGATTCAGCTAGCGGCTTTCCCACTCCCAAGTGTGAGCTCCAAATCCTCTGCACCAACTTCATGTATCCTCTCGCCTTCCCATGCTTTCAACGTACTGCTTTCAAACTCAAATTCAGAACCTGGCCCGTTTTGCACCACCAATCCATTTTGAAAAAACGGTTGCTGGCTTGCGGGCTTCACAAGGTTAAACGTTGGTGAAGTCGGTGTGGCTGAGGCAGTCATGCTCTGGAAGCTGACCCATCGGCCCGAATCCACAGTGGAAGCATCGGATTCGTCACACTCCGGAATCGTTGCTGGTGGAATACGGTGGCGGCGAGTAGGGCTCGACGGAGCAGAGGCGGGAAAAAGTGGGTGGCGGAAAGACTGTAATGCACTTGTGGAAAGCATTTCCCAATTGGGTTTCCGTTTTGTTCCACGACCGGTTGGGGATGATAGCGGTGGTGTTACAGGGGCGCTATTGGATATCCGCAAAGGGGGTAATGAAGATAAGTTGCAAAGGTAAGGGAGAATGTAGGATGAATGGTTAGGTGGGTTTTCGCAACGGGTTGGGCTTGGGAAAGATGATGATGTTGGGCTGGCATGGTATGATGGAGCCGGGCTCGGGATCGCTGATGACATTGGGCTCGGTTGGATTGATGAACAAGTACTTCTGTTGGTTGACATTCCGGCTATTTCACTTGGAGGCGGCTTACATCCCTGTAAGAAAACAAAGATTTGATAAATTAGGCATTATCAACACAAGGAATTCAAGCATTTTTGCAGCAAAAACAATAAGTACATAAACAAAACTTGATCATTTCCTCAAACTTCCACCATTTTCTCAGCAAATTTGAGTACTAAATGCAGAAAATCAACTACATAAAATCAATACATTCAACACCCATCTAGTATTACACCTGTATTTTGCTAAAAATCCATCATAAATCCCTAAAGGTCAAAACAAACCCTAGAATAACCATTAAGTGAATCTAACTCAAGTCACCCAATGTTAACTTATTCAATCAAACAAATGACCACACAACTAATATCACTAACCAAATCATCCAAAAAAAGAACAAAAACAGTAAATCTATAAGTCACCAGATCTAACAAAACCAGATTTATTAACTCTACAAAAC
>JARYGA010039072.1:0-27647 GCA_030545235.1 Helianthus tuberosus
AAATAATTATAAATAATCATATTTATTTTATATAAATCACCGAGTTCGGTTAACTTATAAATCATGTTTAATGAAATATTACAAACTTGTTTTGTAAGTTATGCAAGCCGTCAAAAATAAATATACACTTATATTTATTTTTATAAAAACCATTTGAATCCCACTATACTTTCGTTTCTTAAAAAGAAGACATATTTTTACGAAAATCGGCAGCGTTTCCTCTGTTTTTAGATAATCGCCCAAACTCAACATTCAAATATCTTTTTATCCGAACATTAACTCTCGAGATCACATGTATCGGTATACTACTTGACGTTTCAGTTCAGTTTTAGTTAATATATATAAATTGTATACATATATGTTTATATACAAGTCGACCAAGTCCAATAAATCGTAGTACACGCGTATAATAATTGTCATTTAACGATTTCACTAGTCGGGTCGGTGTAGAGCTCGGGTCCACTTTAAAACATTTTTAGTAGAAACTATATAATATAAACGTGTTCATTAAAATTTTACCAAAGCCTCTCGTGACTTGTTTCGATCCACATGTCTCCCGAAACTGCCATTTTGTCATCGCCATCGCTTCAGGAGGTTCGGTTTAGTGGGGAAGAGGTGTTTTTGGTCGGAAAAAATGGTCGCCAGAGGTCGCTGGACCACCACCGCTGGCGGTGGCGCCGCTGTGATGCTGCCGGTTGTTGGGTGGTTGTTAGAGAGAGAGAGAGCAGAAAGGGTTGAGAGAAGAGAGTTGTAGAGAGAGAAAGAGAGGGTGTGTGTCTCAAAATGGTGTTTTAGTGTGTGATCTTATATAGTTAGGGTTTTGGTGGAGTGGGCCTCAAGGCCACTATCGCGTGGCCATTCTTTTATTCAGCCAAAACACGTTTCTTAGGCCTGTTTTCGCACCCAAACTCCGTTGAAAGTCATAAATATTTATTTAAAGTTGAAAACACGTACAATTACGTCGGAAGTTGATTTTTGACGCGTACATTTTTCAGTTGCGTTAATATCGCGTATAATGCTTTGGTTGTCGTTTCTAATCTGTTTTCCAATCCGATTTCAACCGTAAATATTAAAATTCGACCACAAAGCTAAATAAATCATAATATATCAAGTTCAAGCTAATTAACAAGATAATTTCGTTCCACGTATGCGTATTGTTGTGTTCGAAAGCAAGGATAATTAAGTTCGCAATTTAAATTTGTATATATCAAGTATACGTGTACAAACTCGTATTTTCGGCGTTGTCAATATTTCATCCGATACCAGTTCGTTAAATTTCAAACGTATGATGAAATCCCCACAATTCACAAGTCGCGTAACGTGAATTCAAAGAGACGTTCCTAGGCTTTCCAAAGGCCTAATTAAGTGAAATTGCGTCTTAAAACATCACTTATTAATGTCTTAATATTTATTATGCTCTTGATTATCAATCGTAAATTTCGGGTTGTCACAACTGATTCTTCTTATTCTTGAAATATGTAACCCTAAGTGAATGTTACAAATCAAGAACGCTAGGAGTTAAATGCCCCCACAGTGAGATCTTTCCTTGATCTTGTTTTTAAGTTTCTGTTTAGGCATATTGCTCGTGTTAGGAATACTAGAGTTATTTCAGGACGTGTTCTTGTTTGTTTGTATGTTTGTTTGATTGTGCATTGCATCTTGCATTTTAGTGTGTTTAGGGTTAAGAGGCTCATACGATAAGTGAGGCCCTTGAGTAACGAACCCCTGTTCGAGCCCTTGTGGTGGCTTCGCTAGGGGTGTTCAGAATTCGTTTCGAATTCGAAAAATTCGAAATTCGTTTAAATTCGATTCGATTATCAAGAATTCGTTTCGATTAAAAGAATTCGAATTCAATTCAATTCGAGTCAAGTAAATCGATTACGAATTGAATACAAATTTATAATTTCAAATTCGATTCGATTCGAAATTCGAATAAAAATTATACATTTTTATTTATTATTTTTATATATAATGTATATTATAACTTTTATTATGCTATACTATAAATTATTTTCAATTTTTCCCAAGTATTAAAATTGCCCATTACCAAACCCACTACATGGCACATAACTAAAACCAAAGTAACAAATCTATCAATAGATTTGTAACCCTAAAAATATTAGCTTGTAATGTGGAGTGGTTATTCCAGACTTCTCGTTTTGAATTTTAGACTTATGGTACTTTATTTGGAACTTTTTAATGTGATATCATGTTTTATGGCTACTTTAAAATTTATGTTTCATTTTAAAAGTTTTTTACATGTTTTTAAAGAATTTGAATTAAATCGAATTTATTTGAATTCGATTCGAATTCGAATTTTTAACCGAATACGAATCGAATACGAATTGGGTTTTTTATTCGAATACGAATTCGAATCGAATTCGGTAAGTTTTAATCGAATTCGAATCGAATACGAATTCAAGGGAAAATAAACATTATTCGAATAATTCGAAAATTCGATATTCGATTCGATGAACACCCCTAGGCTTCGCCATTATGAGTTCATTGTCTTTATTTTGTTACTGTGGTTTTATTTATGTTGTGATTATGTGTTTGTTTTGAATGTTTTGTGTTATCATGAGTGATGGTCCAAGTGAACATTGGGTAGCAGGTTAGATGCAAGTGAGCCTTTGTATTTGACTGCTTACATGCTTCTGATTCTAGTAATTTGACAATAGTTTCTAATGCTATACAACTTGCTTTACAAGTTTAAAACAAATGAGGATTTTTATGATAAGAATTGTGTAAAATTTGAGAACAATAATATGTTATCTAGACAGTGGGATAGGTGTAACTCAATTGTTCTTACTTGGATACTTACTGCTATTTTTGTTGGTGGTTAAAAAACCATGCATTTCATGAGATCTTCCATGTCAACATGGTTTCATAATGCAAACAACGAAATGGTATTATCGTGTGAAAGTCTTGCTTGGAACAAGAGTGTAAAGAGTAAATTACAAAAATCATTCTTTATGTTAACACCAGATTGCAAACTATGTCATTTGCCTTCAATAATTACAGAAAACGTACTATATGTTTACAAACCCTTGCATGATTCATCCTTTACCCCAAACCCATTTTATTTTTATGGTTAAGTCTGACCAAGTGGACCCCTTTTGAGGTCAAATTAGACTTTTTGCCATTTATATATATCAAACAATTTTATGAAAAACTTAAAAACATATAATTTCTAAATCTGAAGGTTTCACCACCACCATATCCTACAACTACCACCACCTATCTCAACCATATCCTACAACTACCACCACCTATCTCAACCATATCCTACACCAACCACCACCCATCTCAAAACCTGCAACACAATTAAATCCCTCCTCAGCCATCGTTCTCAACCACCATTCTCCCCACCGCCAATCGTAAAATACCAACCAACCCCCAAATAATAAACCAACAAAACCCCACAAAATTTAAACAGAAAAGCCACTAGCTGATGACTGATGACTGTACCCACCACTACCGCGATGGGTGGTGGCGGTGGCCGGTGGGAATTGCGGTGGTGGGAGGGAAGTTAGACAGAGGGAGAGAGAGAATTGAGATAGAGAGATATTTCTTCTGTATATAATATATATACAATCCTTTTTAAACACAATTAATGTATTTATTATTTTTTATGAGTATTTATTTTGATATTTTGGGTAAACATAGAGTACGTTTTATGTAATTATTGAAGGCAAAGGACATAGTTTGCAATCTGATGTTAACATAAAGGACGATTTTTATAATTTACTCAAGTGTAAATGTGGTATGTGGTTGAAATATTTCCCCATGGATGATGAAATGAGTAAATTTGACTTTAATTTATATGTAAATTTAGCATTTTTTTGGGAGACATAGCAATCAATCGTTACGATTGTGGCCATGATGCAATGTCATCCTTTTATGTGCGCTAGGGTTCTTGTATTTAAGAGATGTAATGTTCAATTGTTAGGCACGTATAATGACAATGGGTTTTGGATTCTATGTGTAGTACCTCTCTACACTTTATAATAAACAAAGCAGACCCTACACGGCTAAGCGTTATGTTCAAATTGTTGGTGCTGACATCGACACACATGGAGGGTGAGGCGACGCGAGGAATATCGTGCTCCTTACCGCATACTACAAAAGTTTGGGAGGAGCATGGCCCAACTCTTGCTCATCATTCGTTTTTTTTCATTGGGATGCGAAATCAAGCCGTTGGTAACAGCTATTTATCGTAAAAAAAGAACTATTTTACGTTATTTAAAAAAATACCTCATTTTTTACACCGAGCTCTTTCGTCTCTACCATTTTTACATCAAACCTTTTATCTAAGCTATGGATCCAAATAACTCGAATGACCCAACAATGCATTTCAATCACTCGTATATACCTTCCCAATGACAGTTTTGTAAGATTAAATATATTATTTATTAATATTTAATCTAGTAGCCATTATAATCATTTACATAATATAGATCAAAATATATAACAACCTATTAAATAATTAGTTGGTAATTGTTGATGGACCATATTACCCTTATTAACTAATTAGGTTTCCTCCCGGGCGCTTATATGAGGAGACTTATGTAGAGGTTAAAAGGTTACACACTTAGACAGATAAACTAATTAGCATAACATCATATTCGACCTCCCTCTCCATAGCCGATCTCCCTTGTCGGTTTCATAATCACCATCATCACTCAGCACCCTAAGGAGGAACCAGATCACCTTGACAATTAATGTATTTATTATTTTTTATGAGTATTTATTTTGATATTTAGGGTAAAATGACCAAAATTCCCTCAACAAAGATGCCGAACTCCATGGCTTCTTCCATCACTGGATTCTCTACTGCACTGTCTACGGTGACAGGTATGTTTTCATGTTTTCCCTTACGTTTAAACAAAACCGATCAACATGTGGTATCAAAGCATATGTTGATTAGTAGGTTCTGTTTTGTATCCATAAATCTGGAATAAAACTGGAAAACAGGATTTGAAAACCCTAATAAAATTCGGTTTTATCATCCGAAATTCCATCTCGGATCTGTTCAATACATGTCGGATCACTGTTCTGAAATCCATTATTACTGTTCCGAAATCATAATGTTCAAGAAATTGATTAAATGATTAATAAATTTCCAGATTTCGGATATAGGTTTAAGGTTAATTATTTTAGGGTTCATCACATATTCATTAGAAAATTCGGAAAAGTTCCCGTATTTTGGAACGAATTTGGATTATGGGGTGTTTTCCTATTTTAATCTATTTTATCTACTTAAAAATTTTCGAAATCTGTTATTATTATTAATGGATATAATTTTTGGAATAAACAGATAAATATAATTAATATCTAATCAGGAAACTTAATCCCATAATCCCTAAGATTTCGGATTTCAATCTTATCAATTATTAACTGCCTAAATTAAGGATTTTGTAGCTTGTGGAACACATTTCGGATGATCTTTTCGGACCATCTTGGATCATTTCGGACTAAGCGTCCATCACGGATCAACATTTGCCTGATCATTTCGGACCATCACAGATCATTTCGGACTAATCATTTCGGACTAAGCGTCCATCACGGATCAACATCTGCCTGATCATTTCGGACCATCACGGATCATTTCGGACTTAGCATCACCATCTAAGTAGAATTTTAACTAAGTCTATTATTTTGATGTTAGTAATAGACAATATCACAGCTTCATAATTAAAATGGTCATTATTTATGCCTGCCTTTGTATTACGTGCCCTTAGATCACATTAGAACTTCTTTCTTAGTATCATAACTTGCTCATCTTATTTCCACTATCAGCACCCAATTGCGGGATTCTACTTTTGACTGGTGATAACTTTGCTGCATGGAAGGATGCTCTCATGCTTACGCTTGGGCTGCTGGATTTTGATTATGCTCTAAGAGAGAATAAGCCAGCGGACCTTACTCCTCAAAGTACTGCTGCTGAGCAGTTGAGTCATGAAAAATGGACTAGGTGTAATCGCATGTCTCTCATGTTCATGAAGCAGTCCATAAGCAATGCAATCAGAGGATGTTGGACACAGTTTGGCCTTAACAACTTCTTTTCACGTAATATGGCAAGTGATTTCAGTAGATGTGAAAAAGATGTGCGGAAATGGAAATCAGACTTTCAGAAACAAGACCTACAAAATTATCAAGTTTATATCACTTTGAAACAAAATAGTTTACAAGGTGATTGTAATATTATTATCTAATACAAATGAATCTTGAATTATGTGGGTGAGAGGGCAATGGAGTTTTTGTAGTATGTATGAATGCTAAGCTTCAAACTCATTGTCTTCTGCTTGGTTACCCTTCTATTTATAGAAGGTTGGGTACATAAATAAACAATTGTTTATTCATGCAATAAGTCCTGCAAAAAGTAGCCATTTGACATATTCATTGAATCCAATAGTCAAGTTGCCTTTGTAATCATGATATCCAATAATGTCAAGTTGCTTCGCTTATTGTGGCAGGATAGAGCTGATTTCAGACAAGTGGGGTATTCATCAGAATTTCTGATAAACCAGTTCATCAGAAATTCTGGTGAACAAATCATCAGAAAATCTGATGATCAGAATCGTTAGAAACTGATGATATTTCATCAGAAATATCATCATATCCATCAGAAAGGACCTTCTCTGATAATCATCTTCAGCTCTTGATCAACTTGTGATTCTTTGAAGTAGATGTTGTTCTTTTCAGTTGTCCTATCTGATCTTCTTCTTCTTGTTGTGATCTTCAGGACTGTAATCTTCTTCATAGATCCAGTTGAATCTTATTTTCTTCAATACTTACAAATAAAGTTTCCTAACAGTTTCCCCCTAAGTATTGTAAGAAAATGAACTATCTATATCTAACATAAACAACTTCAACTAATTCTTGAAAGAGAAAGTTCAAACAACTAAATTCAGAAACAAAAACATAATCAAACCAACCAAAGTTCAAAACAGACAAGTGTAACATATTTTTCTCAAAAATAGAAATTTAGTCTCATAAATCCATCAATTGATCTTCACTCCACTTCTGTATTTGTCTCATGGTTTCAATCTTTTCTTGTGATCAATTTCCATTTGAGTTTCTGTCATACCCCGACCACGTAAAACAACAAAACGTGGCAGAAACGTTGTAACAACCCTCAGTAAAACCGACACTCTCGAATATTTCCGACACCCTAGTATATTGTAAACGTCCCATTATGTCTTTAAATACACTCTGTATCTGAAAACCGAGCCAGAAATACAATACAGCATTAAAAATAAAATATAAAATCTGAAACTTAAGTTGAGGCGGGCCGCGTAGAACCCACCTCAACCTTACGCGGGCCGCGAGTGTCCTGAATTGTGGCGTAGCCCGGTGCTGCCACGTGGCATAACACCCAGCGGACCTACATGCTGACCCAGCTAAGCTACTCGTTGACCCAGTGTTGACGCGGGCCGCGTGAGAGTCAGGTTCTGCAACTATAAATAGAACGCATCGGATTTCATTTCAAATCGTTCATTCTCATTTCTCAATCTCGAATTTCTGTAGTAGAGTTATAATACGCGGGTATTATACCCCCTAATTAGCAAGGTTCTGCTCCGTTGTAAGTATTATAACCCCAGTTTCGTAATAGATACGCTGCCCGGTTGATTTAGGGTTCCGTAACAACTGTCGTGGTTCTGCCCGACGTAGTTGTTGGAATACCGTCTCGGGGAGGGTATCATTAATATTTTCAAAGGGTTATGATACTAACTTATGTACATTTGTATAAATTATAGATTATTCCCAGGAAACCCTTACGCGAAGTCTAAGATAGCAATGTGAGTTTATCCTCCTTTTGTTAACCTTTTTGGAATGTTTTACAAAACCTTAATTATTTTACAATGTGATTAAGCGGTGATTGAGTCTTTGTAATTCTTCAATTACTGCCGGTATGTTGGGGTTTTGTATACAAAATGTACTACTGCGTGTAGCAAGTCGGGGATGATAGTACGTTACCATTGGACGACGAGTTAGCCAATGTGTAATATGACCCACAAGTCAGGATTGACAGCACTGAATGAGTAATTGTGTGGAAATAAACAATGTGATCGCTCTCAATACTGTTTTAATTGATAAAATGTTTCTTGATTAAACTGGGATTCACTCACCGGTATTTCCCACCGACAAATGTTTTTAAAACGCGTTTCAGGTAACACAATGTGACAGCCAATTAGTAAAAAGCCAGCTGGAGAGCACTGAAGGCTTGGGAAAAATGTGGCTATAAAAAGTTACCTAATAAACGATGTTTTAAATTCAATAAAATAGGGGTTATCCCTATAAATGTATTGTAATAAGAAACTTGGGATTTAACCATGTGATTATTAATATTAAATATGATGGTTTTACTCTGATAAACATTTCCTAACTACGGTCCTGATGTAATTTCCGCTGCCAAATTAACGCAACTGATACCACCGAAAATCTGAGTTCGCGTCCGCCCGTTCCCGGGACAGATAAGGGATCGGGGGTTGCGACAGAAGGTGGTATCAGAGCCAAAGAAGTGTTTTGCTGACACTTAAAATTTTAAACTTTGTGTTAGGAAATAAATTATGGAATTACATGCATAACTGTATTTATTTGTTATGTGTTATTTGACTATTTGTTAGTTTACAGTACGAGTGATCAAGGATCCTCAGACATGAGTCTTCAGTTGTCTGATTCACCTAGGAGTGAAGGTATCTCTTCACAGCCTGCCCTTTCTGGGTATTCTGCTGATCAGGAAGAAGGGATATTTGCCTTTAAAGCTCAGTCAGAAGAGACATTCCCTCATAAGAAACGAGGATGGTTCAGTAAGGAAGCCTTTGCACGTAGGAAAAGAATGCGAAAGTTGCAACAGCAAAGAGTTTTAGCAGCCACTAAGCGAAAAACAGATGCCCATACACAGGATATGCTTAATAGAAGCCTAGCCAATTTCCATATCCTAGCTACAACTGCTGCTGACCCAAGTCTGGAACAACTAGTAGCCCCACAACCACAAATCCCAGACCAACCCATGGAGATAGAAAATCCTGAAAACCAAGTGGAGATGCATGATTTCAACCCAGAAGAAATCCCTAGGGTACCTGCACCAAACCCCCTAGACCCAAATTACGACCCCTGGTGGGACGATAATAGGGACTTTGTGCAATGTTACCCGATACATGAAGACACACCCATACATAACATAGGAGCCTACCCAGGTATGGACCCTTTAGATCCCTATTACCACGATGAAAACATTAGGGAAATCTTAGAAGATCCTTACCGATTTCAGGCACTTTCACCCCCATATCAGGAACCCGCACCCCAGATTCCGAACCCTGTCCTAGAACCTGCACCCCCAATGAGTGCAGAAAACGTCCAAGAACTTAGGGCTTTTGGGGAGGAAATTTTAGAAAGCAGTGAGAGAATGCGACAGGTAGGAGAGCGTCTCGTATGGAAATACGATGAGCGCAATATGGATTTTTTGATAAATCCATATCCATGATGTGATGGAGGAGACGGTAATAGTAATAATAATATAATATAATAAAATAAAAATAAAATAAAAATAAAATAAAAATATGTGTGTACGGATGCATATTAATATTAGTGTGATTCTATTTCTGTTGGTATTGTAATTTTATTTCAGTACTAGTGTGTAATAGACGCATAGTATATGAAAATAGAGTACAAGTCGCAATGATCGACGTTTTTGGCTAGATTGCGTGTCATGTGATTTACTATACTAAATATTATCTTGTGATATTAATATGGGATAAATCTTTAAAATTCAGATGGCCGACGAAGGAAATCAAGGAAATCTGAATAATGATAACCAGAGTAACATTAACGTGGTTAATGAGAATCCAAGCATCAATAACAATGGAAACCAAATGGATAATAGTGTTGTTCAACATACAGTGGCACAAGGAATCATAGATGCAATACCATTTATTATTCAAACTATTCAAGAAGCGAATAATAAAAGTAAGCATAGCAGTAAGCGACCAATTGAACCAGAAAACAACGTGAACAATGGACCTGTACTTCAATTGCCTATTCCCAAAAGGAGAAGAACCGTGTCTTACGGTTGTTCTTATAAAGAATTCTGGTCTTGTAAACCAATGGAATTCTTGGGCAACGAAGGGGCAATTGCAACTTTACGCTGGATAGAGAAGACTGAGGCAGTCTTAAGAATAAGCAAGTGTGCTGAAGAAGATAAGATATTGTTTGCTTTTAATCTGCTTAAGAATTCAGCATTAGAATGGTGGAACACTATCCTCCAATCAAGAGGAAGTGATAGAACCTACAATATGGAATGGGAAGAATTTAAGAACAAGGTAGAAATGAAATTATGCCCACCCAATGAGAAAGAACAAATAGCAAACAAACTCTTAAATCTTAGGATGACTGGTGTGGATAGTAAGGGATACACTAAATTATTCTTTGCATATGCTAGAATAGTGCCCAACTCTTGCTTCACCAGAACCAGTATTAATCTCCCGTTATATTTGGGGATTAATTGGGGAGATAAGACACGTAGTCAAGGCAGCTAGACCTCAAACTATAGAAGAAGCTGTAGAACTAGCAAATACTTTGACAGATGAATTAGTCCGTACCCGAGAAGAGGATCAAAGAAGGAACCTAACCCAGAAGCTCACACAAGAATTTCGTTCTGGAAATTTTAATCGTGGGAAAAATATATGTTCTACCTCTGCACCTTACTGTAAGAATTGCAAAAGAAAGCATTCAGGAAGATGCTCCATATACTGTAACTTTTGCAAAATATCAGGACACAAAGAAGAAAACTGCAGGAAGAAAGGTAACAACAGGATATGTTACAACTGCGGAGAACAAGGTCATATCAAGCTTAATTGTCCAAAATTAGCTCCAGTTGCAAACAACAAGAATACTCAAAATGCTAGAACATTTGTTCTGACTGCAGATGAAGCTAAGATGATTCCAGATGTCATAGCTGATACATTTTTAGTTAATGATATTTTTGCTAAAGTATTATTTGACTCTGGTGCGAACCAAAGTTTTATTAATACATCATTTTGCAAATTTCTAAATCAGTCATTAACTAAACTACCACAAGAATGCTTAGTAGAGACAGCTAATGGAAAAACCGTTAGGATTTCTAAAATCTTACAGGGAGCAAGAATAGAAATTTTAAATCCGAAATTTATGGCAAATCTTTATCCCATGAATATGGCAGGATTCGATGTTGTTTTAGGAATGGATTGGTTAATAGCCAATAAAGCCAATATTTTATGTGATCAAAAGTTAATCCAAGTAAATTCACCAAAAGGTAAAATGAACACACTTAAAGGAGATAAACCCTCTAGATCTACAAAATTCATCTCTGTGATGAAAACTGCAAGTTATATAAGAAAAGGTTCTATAGTGTATTTGATTTCCATAATCACTAACATTAAAGGAAAGGATTTAAAAGATATTCCAGTAGTATCTCAGTTTTCAGATGTATTTCCAGAAGAATTGCCAGGGCAACCTCCAGATAGAGAAGTCGAATTCAGAATCCATTTAATACCAGGAACAACACCAATTGCCAAAACACCTTACCGTTTGGCACCTGCAGAAATGCAAGAATTGAAGAAACAATTAGACGAATTGTTAAAGAAAGGATTTACACAACCTAGTTCATCGCCATGGGGAGCGCCAATACTGTTTGTTAAAAAGAAGGACGGATCAATGCGTATGTGCATTGACTACCGTGAATTGAACAAAGTCACGATTAAGAATCGGTACCCACTACCGAGAATCGATGATCTGTTTGATCAACTACAAGGAGCTCGATTTTTCTCTAAAATCGATTTAAGGTCAGGATATCATCAATTAAAGGTACAGAAAGAGGACATTCATAAAACCGCATTTAGAACGAGGTATGGCCATTATGAATTTACTGTCATGCCATTTGGTTTAACCAATGCCCCGACTGCATTTATGGACATGATGAACCGAATATGTAAGCCATATTTGGATAAATTCATAATCGTTTTCATAGATGATATTCTCATTTACTCTAAGAATAAAGAGGATCATGCAAAGCATTTGCACGCACTTTTAAGTTTATTAAGAAAAGAAAAGCTTTATGCTAAATTTTCTAAGTGTGAAATTTGGTTAGAACAGGTACAATTTCTTGGACACCTAGTCAATCATGAAGGAATTCATGTGGATCCCATAAAGATCGAGGCGATTACTAAATGGAAAACCCCTAAGTCATCAACCGAGGTTAGAAGTTTCTTAAGATTGGCCGGTTATTATAGAAGATTTATTCAAGATTTTTCTAGAATAGTCATTCCTTTAACTAAGCTAACCTGTAAATCTGTTAAGTTTGAATGGGGATTAAAACAAGAAGAAGCATTTAGAATCCTTAAGCATAAATTAACCCATACACCCATACTAGCGTTACCAGAAGGAACTGAAGACTTTGTAGTCTATTGTGACGCTTCTAAATTAGGTTATGGATTGTATTAATGCAACGTCAAAAGGTTATAGCTTACGCATCTAGAGAACTTATGAATCATGAAGAGAATTATTCAACCCATGATTTAGAGTTAGGAGCTATAATTTTTGCTCTTAAGATTTGGAGACATTACCTTTATGGTAGTAAGTTTACCATATTCACTAATCATAAGAGTTTAAGGTATATTTTTAAGCAAAAGGAGTTGAATATGAGACAAAGACGTTGGATGGAGATGCTTAGTGACTATGATTGTGATATCCAGTATCATGAAGGAAAAGCAAATGTAGTGGCAGATGCTTTAAGCCGAAAGTATCATGAAAAGTCAAAAATGATATGTTCTCTTAAATTAAATCTACAAGTAGATTTAAATGATCAAATAAGAGAAGCACAAGAATCAGTAATCAAGAAAGATACTGAAAAGCTAAAAGGTATGCTAAAAGAATTAGAACAAGGGGCAGATGGAATTTGGAGATTCCATGAAAAGAGAATGTGGATACGTAAATTAAGAAATTTACGTCATCGTATAATAGAAGAAGCCCATAAGTCTAAGTATACGATGCACCCAGGAAATGATAAAATGTATCAGGATTTAAGAAAGAATTTCTGGTGGATAGGAATGAAAAAGGACATAGCAGCCTATGTTTCTAAATGTTTAACTTGTTCACAAGTCAAAGCTGAACACCAGAAACCCTCAGGTCTATTACAATAGTTAGAAATGCCAGTGTGGAAATGGGAATTGATAACAATGGATTTTGTTACTAAATTACCCAAAACTAAAACAAGAAATGATACAATCTGGGTGATTGTAGATAGGCTAACCAAGTCAGCTCATTTTCTACCAATGAAAGAAACTTTCAGTATGGAACAATTAGCCAAATTATATGTAAATGAAATTGTTTCTTTACATGGCATTCCTTTATCAATTGTTTCTGATAGAGATAGTCGATTTACCTCTCATTTTTTGTCAAGTTTCCAAAAAGCAATGGGAACCAAGTTAAAGTTGAGCACAACTTATCATCCTCAAACAGATGGACAAAGCGAAAGGACAATTCAAACAATGGAAGACATGCTTAGAGCTTGTGTAATTGATTTTGGAGGTAATTGGGACGATCACCTACCTTTAATAGAATTTTCTTATAATAACAGTTATCACATAAGTATCAATGCTGCACCATTCGAAGCACTTTATGGACGAAAGTGTCGAACCCCAGTCTGTTGGGCAGAAATTGGGGAAAAACAACTATCTGGACCTGAGATAGTGCAAGAAACAACTGACAAAATTATTCAAGTCAAGGAACGACTGAAAGCAGCACGTGATCGACAAAAGAGCTACGCCGATAACCGACGCAAACCATTGGAATTTCAAGTAGGAGATAAAGTATTATTGAAAGTCTCTCCTTGGAAAGGAGTAGTAAGATTCATAAAAAGGGGAAAGTTAAGTCCCAGGTATATTGGACCTTTTGAAATTATTAGAAGAATAGGACCTGTAGCCTATCAGCTACAACTGCCAGAGAAAATGGCAGGAATACATGATGTATTTCATGTATCAAATCTCAAAAAGTGTTTTGCTGATGAATCACTGATAGTACCTCTTAAGGATATAGAGGTAAATGAACAACTCAAGTTTGTAGAAAGGCCTCTATAAATTGAAGACAGGAAAGTCAAGAACCTCAAGCATAAGAGATTAGTTCTGGTCAAAGTGAAGTGGGACTCCAAAAGAGGACCTGAGTACACATGGGAGCTTGAATCTGAAATGCAAAGGAAATATCCTCATTAATTCCAGTAGATCTTGAGGACGAGCTCTAAAACAAGGTGGGGAGGATGTAACAACCCTCAGTAAAACCGACACTCTCGAATATTTCTGACACCCTAGTATATTGTAAATGTCCCATTATGTCTTTAAATACACTCTGTATCTGAAAACCGAGCCTGAAATACAATATAACATTAAAAATAAAATATAAAATTTGAAACTTAAGTTGAGGCGGGCCACGTAGAACCCACCTCAACCTTACGCGGGCCGCGAGTGTCCTGAATTGTGGCGCAGCCCGGTGCTGCCACGTGGCATAACACCCGGCGGACCTACATGCTGACCCAGCTAAGCTACACGTTGACCCAGTGTTGACGCGGGCCGCGTAAGCCCGACTTGTCTTTCACGTGGGCCGCGTGAGAGTCAGGTTCTGCAACTATAAATAGAACGCATCGGATTTCATTTCAAATCGTTCATTCTCATTTCTCAGTCTCGAATTTCTGTAGTAGAGTTATAATACGCGGGTATTATACCCCCTAATTAGCAAGGTTCTGCTCCGTTGTAAGTATTATAACCCCAGTTTCGTAATAGATACGCAGGGTTCCGTAACAACTGTCGTGGTTCTGCCTGACGTAGTTGTTGGAATACCGTCTCGGGGAGGGTATCATTAATATTTTCAAAGGGTTATGATACTAACTTATGTACATTTGTATAAATTATAGATTATTCCCAGGAAACCCTTACGCGAAGTCTAAGATAGCAATGTGAGTTTATCCTCTTTTTGTTAACCTTTTTGGAATGTTTTACAAAACCTTAATTATTTTACAATGTGATTAAGCGGTGATTGAGTCTTTGTAATTCTTCAATTACTGCCGGTATGTTGGGGTTTTGTATACAAAATGTACTACTGCGTGTAGTAAGTCGGGGATGACAGTACGTTACCATTGGACGACGAGTTAGCCAATGTGTAATATGACCCACATGTAACACCCCGTGTTTTCACAAGTCAAAGTCAAGGTCTAAGTCAACGACCGATTTCGTGCAACTTGACTTATAGAAATTTCTTTATTTTATTTGTATTATGTGGAGTAAGTGTCGTTAATTGCAATACTCGAACTGTGTTAATCCTTATTCAATCGACCTACGACTGTGAACTATAGGAAGTAACAATGCGATAAAGTTAATCAACTAATAATCAAGCTATGTTAATCAAATCGACATTAATTCGCAACTCGAGCTACGTATTTTTACTTGTTATTATACGTGTGTGTGTGCCTTACGTGTTACCTGTGCATGTTTATTATGTTATGTCGTGGTAATCAAGCGAACTCAATCGAAACTCGAAATCTAACTCGAAATGTAATCGAACTCGAACTCGAATCACGATCGAACTATGATAGATAGTGGAAAAAATAGATTACGCGAGATAAGAAGTAGTTGGGACCGAAAGTAATTTGACTAGGAAACCCTATCGAATCGAACTACTCGCAATCGAAATATCAGAAATCGTCACGCGAAACACTCGAAAGGTGCGACTGATCGATCAGGCTCCCAGCCGATCGAACAGCCAGCCGAACGGACTGCTGTCCGATCGGACAGGCTGTCCGATCGAGCTGCCTGGCTGATCGGCCAGCACTTTCCTCTTTTGTCATCCTACAAATACCCCTGGCATTGTCATCCTTTTCCACTTTTGGAAAGCCTTGTTCGACCAGCACGCTCAACTCCCATTTTTGCAGATTTCTCTCGATTCTGGTAAGTTTTCATCCTAAATCCTGTACTTTCTTGATCTATACACACTCCTACACATTTCTATCTTTCGAATCTTAACTTTTGACCGTGAAATCACCAAGAATCAAGTGTTCTAGGATGATGTCATCATAGGTTCTTGAAGAACTTTATGTTTTGGCCTCAATCCACCAAGAATGACTTGGATCTAGCCGATTTCCACATAAACAAACAATGATCTTTTATAGATCTAATCATAAACACGTGAAAAGGACTGGAGGATGGATTTTCCAACTTTCTTCCAACTGTTTTCACTCAATAACTTCAAAACTTTTAGAAACGGAGCCTGAGACGGTTTACAAATCACTCCGGTGGTTGTATGGCTCAAGATCCGGATTCTATCCGCGAGGTTAACCGAATTTGGGTTGAACGTTAAACTTCGTTCCAAACAATCCACCGGCCGGATTTGGGTGATTCCTGTCCGACCCGAGGATACAAGTAAGGACGAGGGATCTATGGTTCTACTCGTTGTCAAAATACCTCAATAGAACGACAAACAAACCAAACAACCAAGTGTTATATGCAAGGGCTGATCAGGTCAGGATGCTGGCCGATCAGACTGCTGTCCGAACGGACAGTCAGCCGGTCAGATAGTCAGCCGATCGATTGGCCAGCCAATTGGCTAGCACATGGTCCCACACAATCAATTTGTTTTAAAGAATGGTATTGAACGAACTGTTGTTCGATCGAACTACTGTCCGATCGGATTACTTTTCGGATCATGAGATACTATGCTTCAACACTTAATCGATTTTCCACATGTTCAATGCACTAGAAGTGCCACCCGGTCGAACAGCCGTCCGATCAGGTGACACCCTGTTGACCGATCGAACACCAGTTGTGCTATTCGATCGATCAACTATCCGTCCCACTGAACCATACTTTGCAATTCATTAAAGTGGTTGACTATTGTTGACTTGCCGACCGATCGAACACCTGTCCGATCCAAAGACTAAACGTTGTAATTCATTTGAATGCCTAACCGATCGGGTTGCCGGCCGATCGAACAGCCGTCCGATCGACCGACCCGAAAGGTAAAGATACTTCAATGTTTTCAAATGCTACAACAAAAACTTCAAAAGTCAAGCCATCATACACAAACACATCCTTCTTAAAGGAAGGAATAATCCACTCGAACAGCCATCCGATCGGCCTACCGACCGACCGGACAGCAGACCGAACGGGCTGTCAACCGAACGGTCAGCCGTCCGATCGACCAGCTGTCCGACTCACCTTCACTTGTTTCCTGTTTTACGTTTCACTTATCGTTATGCTACCAAATCTATTCAGGCTAACCATACTCGCTAAGCGCTCCCTTCAATCCGTTAATCGCTGTGAGTATACTCGATCTCGTTTTGCTTTAAGCACTTTTGGGTGTTACATACGTTACGAGTATTCAAACTACAACAATCACACTACTTAAATACTATTTGAACGCTAACCGTTAATGCATGTTATGCGTTGCTTATGAATGCTTGTTTGTTATGTTTACACATGGAATGCTGTCTACCTGCCTTAGCAACGATAGTACTATAGTTTGGACTCAGCACCCGTTCACACGGGGGTTGTTAAGGATCTTTTACTTGCATGGATTACGGTGGTAATCATGTATTGCGAACTGCCTCGGGCAGTCAACCCGCAGTCATTGGTATCGATGGATCTATGTCGATAACTAACGTGCTTCATTTCACTATGTGTACGTGCTGGTTATGCGTAAACGAATTCGAACTCTATATGCTATTATCAAACTTGTATGCTCACTTTTATATTTTATGTATTGACTTTATTTTAACGTATGTGACAGGTGCTTAGGACGCACATGTGGTAGGAATTTGAAGCTAGAATAAATCTTTAGAGCCCAACAAATAGTTGTCTGTAGATAATGAATCAGGGGTCTCTAGAAGCAGATAAACAATTGCTGTCTATTTAAATCTGAGTTGCCGGAACAGAATATTTTGCCTTGATGTTTGTCTGTAATAATTATTTGACTATTTGAGATACGGTATGGGACGTATTATTTAATTGGATGGTTATGATAATTGTTATGGAAACTTCTGGACAATCTGTTTCGCTCAGTGCCATGCCCCGATGATTCCGCCATCGGTTGGGGTGTGACAGATTGGTATCAGAGCCATAACTATAGGGAATTAGGCAAGACTCGACCTAGTCCGGGTCGAAGTCTTAGATACCTAGACTATAGTTAAGAACCAACAGACCGACTCGAGTACGCCCCGTAGGAATTTCACTATCCTTGCTTATACTGCACTATTTCTGCACTCGAATTTTCAACTATGAAAGGGGCAATAAGGTTGAGATTAGGTGTGAAAACCACAAACTCCCAACTGAATTGCTTAATCAACACTGCTAGCAGGGGAGAATTATACCAAACTAGGGGTGAAACCCACATTTTGATGAATAATCTCCTCTATTTTATCAAACAGGAACGAAGTTGTTAAGCCAGGGTTGGAACCCTAACCTTGATAACTTGTCCCGCATATTTTACAAAACTCTCACTAGAGTCTCGACGGACTCCAACGACCTGACGTCACGATAGGACTAACGGGATGCGTGCCAGATGCCCAAGAACCGAGGCAAAGGCACAGTCCTGAAGGTTAAATGTGCACAACGGATCCTTGTGAATAGTCGAACCACTTTGGTTAGTCGAAGTCTACTAACCGCAGACAATCTATTTCTCGAATTTCATGAGTTTCGATTTTGAGCCCGCAACTGCTGACTCTGATTGCTTCGTCGATTTTATGTGCTTACCTGTTTATGTGTTCAAACTTTGGGATTTCCTCGATTTTTTTTTTCACTTCGATTGGCATACACGACTCGCACTGTATTCTATCTCAAAAAGCCAATAAATCGCTGAACTATAGACGACCTTATGCTATTTTATACGCCTATGCTATAGATACAGTTAGAATACCCCCATGCCCCGATATGCATCTTGTGATTATGTGCTTATTTTGACTCCAAACGATTGCGTAACGACACGTTCGACGTGCGAAATCCGTGAACATGCGTGACTGATGTATTGCAAAATACATACTTTTATCATGTATAGTTTGTATATTTTATTGTTATGTTTAGTTTAACTTTTGTTTTGAATTGCGTACTATTGATCAAAGTTCGGTTTTCTAGGTTTTGATGTGATAATTGGCTGAAAATCGAGTGGAAACGAGCTTGATGCTGAAATCGTATGTCTTGGAATGGTTTGAAAAGAGTTAGAATTATTTTTGAGGAGTTTTGGGGTGTTAAAGCTGAATTTCGGAGCAAACCTTCTGTGAAAAAAGAGTCAGTCGCGTAGCGCTAGGATGAGAAGCAAGTCAGTCGCGCTACGCCACTGGTAAGACATTGACTTTGCTGACTTTTGATGCGCTAGCGTAGCGCGAGGATAGGATGAAGACCCGTCGCGCTACGCGACGGGTAGGAAGTTCGCGAATTAGTTGTTGCTGATTAGGGTTTGGTATAAAAACCAAGAAATATAATCAAAAACCCAAGTTACGAATTAGAGAACATTGGAGGCCATTGTTGAGCAATCTTGGAGCTTAATTGGAGTTCTCGAAGCATTGGAATCATCGGTACAAGTCAAAGACGGAGATTTGAAGGATCCATCGGGTTTTCTAATCCCTTGTTTTGTCAATTTCCTTTCTTGAAACTTGTTACAATGAATTCGTGTTTAGACATCTTCGTTTTGATTTCATATTTTAGTATGCTTGGCTAAACTTTTAAACCGCCTAGATGAGTTGAATGGATTGAATAAAGATTTTACCGTTTATGTTATTTGCATGAAGTTTATGGGTGATTGTGTTTAGTAAAAGGTTTATTTTAATTCTTTGATGCATATGCATGCTTTGATATGGTTCATTGTTATTTCTTGCTTCATATGATTCTTAGTGACGGTCTATATCACAACATAGGGTCATATTAGGGTTTAGGGTTTCGGTGAGTGTCTATATCACATAAGAAAACCTTCACTCTTTAGGGAGAATCGGCCGATAACCTCTAGAAGTAAGTAGTAATAATTTGCTAGGTCTTAGTGTTCTGCTAGTTCCGATATCTGGGAAGTGAGGGGCTATTGGTAGGTCTTACCCGGCGAATTGCTTTAGATAGGCCTTGGGAAAGGTTATGTCTTGGTTTACCTGTCGGTTTTATTAGTCTATCAAGTCAAAGTAATTAATCTAAACTACCCTAGACCTAGGACTGGGAAGAAATAGGTCAACATTAGGGTACTTACATAATAATTAGAGGACTGGGAAGAAATCTAATAACCGGTAGGATTAACGGCCTAGGTAGTATCACAGGTTTCTCCTTGAGAAGGGTCGAGGGGCCTCGTTGGTTCTTAATAGGTTTAGTATCATAAGATCCCGGTTCCATAACCCGTGCATTTAACTTATTCGGTAATCTCTTAAAAACAATCCAGGATTCTTGTCTAGGTGGTCTCATTCTCTCATAAGAAAAGTTCACAGTCATCATTCATTCGTAGTATAATTTTAGTTAATTTAGTAGTTAATATAGATTTCTTAGTTTTTCAGTAACCCCCCCCCCCCAAATCAATTAAACAAGTTTAAGTTGCGTCTGTCAGTGTCTATTAGAGTCTAGTACGTAATACATAGAGTCTTTGGGTTCGATACTCGGACTTGCTTAGGCTATACTACATTGACCGGTACACTTGCCGGTTGTGTGGTTTAGGTTTTTGAGAGTCCTAGTCTATAAATTTAAAGCTTTATAGTGTCTAGAATAGAGAGTCTAATTTAGTTAGTTTTTATAGTCTGTTTAGCACACATCAAGTTTTTGGCGCCGTTGCCGGGGACTCTTGGTAATTGCGTTCATTAGCTTTGATAGATTTACTTGACAAATACGTGCTACGTGTTTACTTTGTTTTGTGTCTTTTGTTTTTGTCTTGAGTCGTAGTAACTAGTCTTTGCTTTTCTTGTGTCCAGGTTTTTGCTTGTAGTGGATGCCACATCTGCGCTCGCACGGACCACCACCACCAGTCAAGCAGTCATCATCTCAGGTTACTTCTACATCTTCATCTCGTTTCCCCGAGTTCGATTTCACCCCGCTACCCACCCCACCGCCCACACCACCACCTTCGCCTAACCATTCACCTAAGGATTCACCACCCGGTAGCCCTACTTCTAGTACTTCTAGTAACCTAGAAAACTTAGAACACATGGCTAACCCTAGGCAAACCGTCCATCAGCAGGCCACTCAGAATTTCACCGGCCTAGCTTCACCCATTACCGTCCCACCCATAGTTAATGACAATTCATGGCAGATCCCATCTTATGCCATGCAGGCCATCACCAATAGTATCCAATTCCATGGCCGAGACGATGAGGACGCCCCGGCTCACATTAACCGTTTCTCTAGGATGCTAGCTACCTTTAGCCTTAGCGGTGCACCCAACGATGCTACATACCTACAGCTTTTCCCATTCTCCTTAGCCGGCCGTGCGGCTACTTGGTTGGACTCACAACCAACCGGTACTTTTACCACCTGGGCGGGGCTTCGTCAAGCCTTTCTGAATAAGTATTTCCCGCCCGCTAAAGCTTCACGGCTTAGAGAAGAGATCCATTCCTTCCGCATGGGGCCCGACGAGCCTTACTACCTTGCTTGGGAAAGGTTTCAAACCCTTTGTGCTCGTTGCTCCCAGCATGGTCTTTCCGATTGGGCCTTATGTGAGAAATTTTACAATGGACTTACCCAAGAGACTAGAGATAGGTTCGATACCAATGCAGGGGGGCATATGATGGGTATTCTTACAGTTCCTGAGTGTCTAGAGCGTTTTGAGGCGTTTGCACAGTCTCAATCACAATCACGATCCGATCAGAGGTATCAAAGGGGTAATTCAAATACCACTACTAGCACACCCTCTCAAGGGGTGAACCATGTCACTATGGATCCTAGTTTGGCCTCTGTTTTGGAAAATATGGATAGGCAACTTAAGGAGATTAGAGCTAAGATTGATAAGTGTGAGTTTTGTCGAGGAGGTCATGATACGAGTGCGTGTCCTGTGCTAGTCGGTGAGGAGCAAGTTGATTTCGTGGGAGGAGGTTTTGGTAGAAATCAATCTAGTGGGTTTGGAAATAATACTCTTGGTTCGGGTTGGCGAAGTAATACTAATAACTTTAATAATAATAACAATTTTCGCTCAAGTGGACCTTCTAATTTTCAAATAGCTCAAAATCCAAATAGGGGTTTAGGTTCACTTTTTAATGGGAGTTCGAATGGGCAGGTTCAGAATGGAGGGTCGAGTAGTCAAGGTCAAATAGGTCAAAGTTCAAGTTTCGATGTAGGGGGTAGCATGGAAAGAATGGAGGCTATGATGAGCCAGCTAGTTGCTAGGGATCAAAGCACCCAAAAGAAACTTAGTGAACATGATCTCATGCTTAGGAATCAACAAGCTGCGGTCCAGGACCTTTCTAGGGTTGTAGGTGATATTGCTAAGAAGTTAGAGGAGAGATTACCCGGTAAATTTGCGGGTAACACCCAACAAAACCCTAATGCCCAAGTAAATGCCATTACTACTCGTAGTGGTAAGACCGTAGGAGACCCGAGAGTTGTAGAGGAAAGAGAGGTTGATGAGGATGGTGATATTATAGATGAAGTGATAGAGATGGAGACTCCCGGCAAAGTGCAAAAGAGGCTAAGCCCAGCAAGTACCGCACAGCCCGGTGAGTCTCAGGGTGAGAAGAAAGTTGAGAAACAGCCCATAGATGTTAGACCCTCGCCTTATGTGAATCATGAGTGTGTTCCGTTTCCCTCACGCCTTAAGAATCAGAAATACTCGAGGGAATACGGGCAGTTTCTAGATATCTTCAAGCAATTGAAGATTAATCTTCCGTTTATAGAGGCACTCCAGTCCATGCCTAAGTATGCAAAATTTTTGAGGGACCTTCTTAGGAATAAGGAGAAATTAGGAGAGTTGTCGAATGTCCCGTTGCATGGAGGGTGTTCAGCCATTGTCTCAAATAAGCTTCCCGAAAAGCTTACCGATCCCGGTGTGTTCACTATTCCTTGTCTATTCGGTAGTAACACCAACACTAGAGCCTTAGCCGACCTAGGTGCTAGCATTAATTTGATGCCCTTTTCACTCTATGAGAAGCTAGACTTAGGCGAGCTTTCACCTACTCGGATGACGTTATCTTTAGCCGATCGGTCCGTTAAGTACCCGAGGGGAATAGTTGAGAATTTGCTTGTGAAGGTAGATAAGTTTGTTTTTCCGGCCGATTTCGTTATTCTAGACATGGAAGCCGATGAAAACATACCGCTAATTTTAGGTCGCCCATTTTTAAACACCGCTAAAGCTTTAATAGATGTCTCCTTAGGCACTATCACACTTAGAGCGGGCGAGGAAGCGGTAGTTTTTAACGTCATGAATTCGAGAGATTCGAGTGGTAAAGTGGAAGCAATCTCGGTAGTGGGAGAGTGTGAGAATGAAGAGAAAGATGTGAGAGATGTGAGTGTAGAGAAGGTAATAGGACTAAAGCGTGGGGATCCTCCGGATAGGAAGTTGGTAGAATTAGAAGAGAGGGTGGTGAGTTTAGAGTCTAGGTTTGAGACATTGAGCAAGGCTCAGTGTGGGGATAAGTATAGAGATGATACTTTTAGATTCAAACCACCAGATGATGAGTTGAGAGAATATGAAAAAGTTGGGAGTGATTCGGGTAGTGGTAGGAAGGATAGTGCTATAGCCCGTAAAGTGAGGGCGATGTTGGAGGGTGAGCTGCGCTTCCATGATCCTCCATGAGTATGTAAAGAGTTGTTACCTACTTGTAGAGTTTGTATTTCTGAGTCTTTTATTTTGTACCATGAGTCTAAGTAGTAGTTTTTGAGTCTTTTCGTTTTTAGAGTCGGTACTGCGTTGGGTTTTGTTTTGTTTTGATTATGCAGGTTTGGATTGTACCACCCGTACTCAATTGCCATTCGGGTGATTTCGGACTTGCTATATTGATAAACCCGAGCAGACTAGTTAACGATCGCGAATTAAATGCTATACGATCGTTCGGGGGATTCAAGATTCGTACGGCTGGCACTGACTTTTGTCCTAACCAGCTAAGTCGTTTCCTTTTTTGTTGTTGTTGTATTTTTATTTCGTTCGCAGTTTCTTTACCGAACACACTAGATGTACAATTTACCCTGATTCTTATTGATCAGTTTGACAAGTATACGCTCCAAGAATCACCGTTTGCCACTTTCTCTAGACCTAGGACTCTGTTGAAGGTGTATGCGTTTCCTTGCTTCTGTGTTTACATACTTAAGTATTAAATGATTATGTGCCCTACGTGCTTATGTGATTAAATGATTCTGTGTTTTGCGTGGTTATGCCTCTATGTGTTTACACGGTACGTGTTACTGAGCTTTAGTAGTAGTGGACGTGTGAGGTGAGATTCGAATACAATGTGATGAGTCCTGTGACGATGTCTGTTGCAGACCATGTCGTCTGGATCCCGTCATACTCTATCTCGTCAGGAAAAGAGGGACAAACGCCTTGCTTCCATCATCGCCAAGAGTGTGGCAAAGGTCGTGAGTGATGTTTATGAGAATGCCAGCAAATCATCCGAGGAATCAAGAACCGAAGCTCCCAAAGCTACCGCAAGGCCCTTCAGTTTCAAGCAATTCAAATCATGTGGGCCAAAAGAATTCACTGGCGAAGGAGGTCCCACTGCACTATTCCACTGGTTTGATTCCATTGAGGTTACTCTGCGACAGAGTGGTTGCCCTGATGACCTCCGTACTCTGAATGCTACCGGCGTTTTCCAGTCTCGAGCACTAGACTGGTGGACGGCCGAGAGGAACAAGTTAGGGAACGATGCAGCCTACGGTCTATCGTGGGACGAGCTCAAGGAAGTTATGCTAGAAGAATTCTGCCCTCCTCATGAACGTCAAAAGCTGGAAGATGAATTTTGGCACATACAGCAAAAGGATGGTGACAATGCTGGTCTCACTGCTCGTTTCAAACAGCTCAGCATTATCTGTCCTGATCAAGTCAAGACTCCCGACATGACAATCAAGAAGTACATCCGGGCACTGCCCGACTGCGTTGCTGATTTCGTGCAAGCGGCTAAGACTACGACGATCGAGGAAACCTACCTGCTAGCCGCTGATCTCAACGACAAGCAGGTTAAGGCTGGTGTCTGGGATAAGACTTCGAAGCATCTGCATCAAGCTACCGCTACTGCACCAACTGCTGAACCTACCTCATCAAGCAACAAGAGGAAGAACAGCTCCAGCAACAAGAACTGTGCAATAACTGCTGCACCGATTCAAGCTGTACCTGCCCAACAGCGTCAAGTAGCGGCGCCTGTGGCCAATGCACCGCCTGCAAAGCGTGCATACACTGGGCCACACCCGCTCTGCCCTACTTGCACCTACCATCACCCGACTGCTATCTCTTGCCGCTTTTGTGCTCATTGCAATATATACAGCCATTTTACTGCCAACTACCGTATTCGTCAAACTCCTGCCAACCAAGCTCTACTCACTGCCCCACAGGGTCAACAAGCTCCTCCGGCATCCGCAGTCAAAGCCAGAGCCTGCTTCGCATGTGGCGACCCGAACCATTTCGCCAACATGTGCCCAAACAGGGTTGTGAAACAAGAGCCTCAGCAACAGCAGCCACAACAGCAACAACAGGCCGCACGCGCCAGAACTTTCAACCTCAACATGCGTCAAGCCCAGGCCGACAACAACGTGGTCAATGGTACGTTCCTTGTGAATGGTATTTATGCTTCCTGTTTATTTGATACCGGAGCCGATAATTGCTTTGTGTCGTTCGAATTTGAGAGACTCCTTAGTCGTAAACGCTCCCAACTCTCCTCGACATTCGATGTTGAAGTCGCTACCGGAAGAACCGTCGCCTTCAATTCTGTTCTTTGTGATTGTACTCTTGAGCTCAACAATCACATCTTCCCAATTGACCTTATTCCGATGCAACTCGGAAGTTTCGACGTCATAGTAGGCATGGACTTTCTTCGGGAAAACCATGCTGAAGTTGTGTGCTTCGACAAGATGATTCGTTTCTCGCTCTCAAATGGTGACTTATTGTGTGTTTATGGCGATACTTCTTCAAGGGGGCTCAAGCTTATGTCATGCGTGCAAGCCAGCAAGTATCTCCGCAAGGAATACAGGGCTTTCCTGGCTAACATCGTAGTAGCGGAGAAGGAAAAGAAAGAGAAGAAGGAAGTGAAAGACGTTCCTGTGGTTCGAGAATTTCCTAATGTTTTTCCAGAGGATCTTCCCGGACTACCGCCAAGTCGTGATATCGACTTTCGTATCGACCTCATTCCTGGAGCCAACCCTATCGCCAAAGCTCCTTATCGACTCGCGCCGTCCGAAATGCGCGAACTCTCAACCCAACTCCAGGAATTACTTGAGAAAGGCTTCATTCGCCCGAGCACCTCTCCTTGGGGCGCGCCAGTCCTTTTCGTCAAAAAGAAGGACGGATCGTTCAGGACGTGCATCGACTATCGGGAATTGAATAAGTTAACTATCAAGAACCGCTATCCTCTACCTCGTATTGACGATTTGTTTGATCTACTACAAGGCGCCACGTGTTTCTCCAAGATTGATCTACGTTCAGGATATCATCAGCTGCGTATTCAAGAGGAGGATATACCTAAAACCGCGTTTCGTACTCGTTACGACCACTACGAATTCGTTGTCATGCCTTTTGCTCTAACCAACGCACCAGCGGTTTTCATGGATCTGATGAATCGCGTGAGTAAACCGTATCTCGACCGTTTCGTCATTGTATTCATCGACGATGTCTTGATCTATTCCAAATCGAAAACTGAACACGCGCAACATCTACGTTTGGTTCTCGAGTTACTCCAGGGGAACCAACTCTATGCCAAGTTCTCCAAGTGTGAATTTTGGTTGGAGGAAGTTCAGTTTCTGGGTCACATTGTTAATAGTCAGGGTATTCACGTCGATCCTGCAAAGTTTGAAGAAGTCAAGAGTTGGGTTACACCTAAGAATCCGTCTGAGGTCCGTTCTTTTCTCGGACTAGCGAGCTATTATCGACGATTTATCGAGGGATTCTCAAAGATCGCTGTATCGCTTACCTCTCCCACGCATAAAGACAAGCCTTTTGTTTGGGGAACTAAACAAGAGACTGCCTTTCAAACCCTCAAGCGCATGCTTTGCAATGCTCCTGATCTCACATTGCCCGACGGAAACAATGATTTCATTGTCTACTGTGATGCTTCCAACCTTGGTCTTGGTTGTGTTCTCATGCAACGGGACAAGGTCATAGCTTACGCATCTCGACAGCTCAAAATCCACGAGAAGAACTATACAACCCATGATCTCGAGCTAGGCGCAGTTGTTTTTGCGTTAAAGATTTGGCGACACTACCTGTGCGGTACCAAGTGTACGATCTTCACCGACCATAGGAGCCTACAACACATCTTTAATCAGAAGGAACTTAATATGCGTCAACGCCAGTGGGTAGAACTTCTCAACGATTACGACTGTGAGATCCGTTATCACCCAGGCAAGGCGAATGTTGTTGCCGACGCACTTAGCAGACGGAGCTACCTGCTTAGCACTCGTAATGTTCAAGCCCAACATAATCTCGAAACCCTCATCCGCGACGCTCAACATGCATGTTTCAACGAACGCACCCTG
>JARYGA010039073.1:0-26708 GCA_030545235.1 Helianthus tuberosus
GAAGGCTCTTACATTCCTTTTTGCTCCTTCTGCAGGTTTGACATTATTGTCAGATGGTTTATTCAGTTTTGGACAATCTGGCCTAAGATGTCCAGTTTCTCCACAGTTGTAGCAAACTGAAAATTTCTTCCTCCTACAGTCTTCTTCTTGATGCCCTGGAATTTTGCAAAAATTGCAATATCCTTTGCATCTTCCAAAATGCTTCCTTTTGCAAAAATTGCAAAATGGACTAGTAGAAGATTGCCCATTCCCTCCTTTCTTGAAATTGTTATGGTTACCCGAACGGAATTCTTGGGTAATCTTTTGGGCTACTTCCTTCCTTCTATTTTCTTCTCTTGTCCGTACTAGCTCGTCAGTCAGAGTATTGGCTAATTCTACTGCATCATCAATCGTATGAGGTTTCGCAGCCTTGACGATATTACGGATTTCGGAAATCAATCCCCAAATATAACGAGAAATAAGTACCGGCTCTGGCGAAGCCAGGGTTGGTACCACTCGAGCATATTCGAAGAATGTCGTAGTATACCCTCGACAATCTACATCCACCATCCGGTGGGTTAGAAACTTATTTGCCATTTGATCTTTTTCATATTCAGGACAGAATTTTCTTTCTACAAGACTCTTAAATTCTTCCCAATTCATGGCATAAGCCCTATTTCTTCCTTTAGCTTGTAACACCGTATTCCACCATTCTAGCGCCACTTCTTTGAAAAGATTTGACGCATACATGACCTGATCATCCTGAGCACATTTACTTATGGCAATTACTGCCTCGGTTTTCTCTAACCAACGTAGTGCCGCAGTCGCTCCTTCATTGCCTGCAAACTCAGTGGGTTTACAAGCAAGAAATTCCTTGTAAGCGCAACCAGACGTTGCAGTTTTCCTTTTCTTAGGGAGCGGAGCTTGCCGTGGTTCATTATCATGATTAACAGGATTATTGCCTCCGTTTACGCTATTACTGAAATTATCTTCAGAAATACGTTTGCTTGGAATAATTTGTTGAGGTTCAATTGGATTTTTAACAGCAGCAATGATTGCTGGAATAGCATTGGCTATCCCTTGAGCAACTATTCCTGGAATAGCGTTGGCTATCCCTTGAGCAACGATATTTTCTATATCTTGCCTAGTTACATATTGATCCCCCGGTTGTTGCTCAGATTGATTAATCTCATTAACTGGTTCATTATTAGCGTTTTCCATCTGATATCTAATTTATAGATACATAATTAGTATAAAGGAAATAATCCAATGTCATAATTTAATTGCACATAATCACATAAACGAATATACAAACAAAAGTTGTAGCTTTCTAAAATTTCCTTATATCTTGCTTCTATATACACCCGTTTTATTATTTGTTTTACACATACCGATTTTACTATTACTATTACACAATCATAGTTTCATAATCCACTATCCTTTGTCAGGTGATATTCTAGTAACGGCGTTCCTTCTCATCGTATTTCCAGGAGATCTGCCCCAGAGTTTCTTGGATCCTATTCCCAGCATCCATTTTGTCAAAATGACGAAGTTCAGTCATATTCTCGTTACTCATGGGTGAATTTGGTAAAGGTTCTGGATTGAACTTAGGAAAAAGCCTATAGGGATGGTTTTGTAACAGGATTTCATTACTCACCCATTCGTCTATTTGCGAGTGGATTGAAAGGTTTGAAATAGATGGTTCTAAATTCATTGGTAGTTGTGTTTCAAGAGAATGAATAAAATCATTTTCATTAACAGGCTCAATAGTATCATCGGTTGCCATTATAAAATCTAGTTCTTCTTGAGATGGTAACTCTTCAATTTGCCTAGAGCTTTCCCCAATTTCCATTTTCTTAGACTTAGGTTTCTCGAGAGGTAAAGCGTTGAATTCTAGAGGTTCTTCTATGTCTGGAATATACCTATTGAAATCTCTGGAAACTTCGATTCTTACTGGATAGAGATTTAAATTCTGAAGGGCTTCCGACAAATCACTCATGCTGTTTATGCAAGATACACACAATTACTAAGTTTAAAAATTATATCAAATTTCATAGAAAACTTTTAAATATTATTTCATATTGGGTAACTATGAAACAACTGAATATGAAAACATAATAGGTTTTATTTGTAAATTTATTTACTGAATAAGGTTTATAGACTGTAGATAATAAAAGTGCTAAAACATTGAGTCAAATTATGTAAAAATTTGTATTAATTGATACATTGGTTAGCATATAAAAATCTGCCCATACTGTACATAATTAGTCAGATAATAAATCATATAATCACAAAATAGTAATTAATATAAATTAAGTATTTTCTACATACTTAATTGGCTTAAATCAGTGGCTCGATAAGTGGCTCTGATACCACATTTTTCTGTCACGGCCCCCGACCCGGTTTGACCCGTTTCAGGAGCCGCGGGACAGAAATACTGCGGTATTTAATTAATTGAGTTTGACAGCGGAAGTTTTCATCAGGATCTTTTTAAAATGTAAATATTTCCCGATTATTTTATTTCACAACGCGGGATAAAACCCGGTAATTTACAATAGTTTGATTTCACAAAGAAATCTTTTATTTTTACAAAACATGTTTCTTTTATTTTATACTGAGCCACTTCCTTGAGCTTGTAGTGCTATATGGCACTTTTCCTGATTCATAACAGGTCACCTGAAACATGTTTGAAAAAGGTTTTGTCAGCGGGAAATACTGAGTGAATCATTCTATTTTGCATAATGATGCATAGTTATCAATTACAGCATAAGAGCGATTACAATGGCTTCTATCTTATTTTTATCTGGCATTCTGTCACAATGGTGACATGTCACAATGGTGACGATGGTCATACCACTATTTAGATCAATGAACCTAAATAGTGATGATTATCCCTGTAGGTCAATGAACCCAACAGTGATTATCCCGAGTAGGTCAATGAACCTAACTGGGAGAAAATTAGTAATGTGCACAATACCCCACTAACCAGTAATTCAAGATATCCACGACTTAGTCCCTGTAATTATAACCTTGAAAATAATTTGAGGTATTGTAAAATAGTTGATAAAAAGAGAATGACTCACAAACTGTGAGAAAAGGAGAATGACTCATATTGCAAATTTATACGGGCAGAGTTTAGCCTACTGATTTAGCCTTTTCAACCTAAAATTTTAATAACAGGCACACAATTCTGGGTTAGTAATCAATCCAGCATTTACGATAACTCACGAGATCAAATTCTCACAACGAACGACAAAGTGCGATACTTCATCCATCGAATTAACGACGATCCATCGAATTAACGACGAATGATAAAGTATAACCCTAATGTGGGCGGCACTTAAACATCCATTGGATATATTGATCGATCGGACAATGAATCGTAATAGCGATTGTGCTAATACCCTGATTGCGGCGTCGATTTAGTGCCTGTGTGTTTTAATTGGAGTAAACAGACAATATCTCAGCGTAGAATTGGAATTCTAACGTCGTTTCAACTCCCAGAATCAAGTCCCAAGCTCCTGTATTTATAGGTGAATTTTGTCCCCCAGGCGGCCCGCGTGAGTTTTATGCTTATCCTTACGCGGCCCGCGTAAGAACAACTTTCATGTATAGGGTTGCCACGTGTGGGACTAGCTCAGCTGAGTCGACGATTTCTGAAAATTCCTTTCTGCCTACGTTTTAAGTGGATAATCGTCAATAGGGTTTAACCCCCCCTGAGTTTTAGGGGCCCTAATCCTGATTCTGATTTTTCTGAAAATCTTAGGGTTTGTTCAGAATCACTTGGGTCTCTCAATTAGGGTTTCCTATTGGTCAAATTAATTTAATAATTATGACTTTTGATGAGAGTCGTTACAGTGAGTGTACTCGAACCCATTTCTTTTAACGCACTTTTGGGTGTTACGTACGTTCTCTATCAAAACACATCAACACACAACGCAAACACTTTTAACACTAACCGCTCTCGCATGTTATACGTGATTCGATGAATGCTTGTATGTTATGTTTACACAGTGATTGTTGCCTGACACCTTAGCAACGATAGTACTATAGTTTGGACTCAGCACCTGTCGTGGACAGGGGTTGTTAAGGGTATTACTTCACATGGTCACAGTGATGATAATGTGTTGCGCATTCGACACTCGTAGTCATGTTGGTTGCATACGTCATTGTCGATAGCTTACTTGATTCACATTTCTACGTGTTACATGCTGGTTATGAGTAAACGCTTTCGCTATACTATATGCTACTCAAACTTGTGTACTCACCATTACATTTTATGTATTGACTTTATTTTAACGTATGTGACAGGTTGATAGGATGCTATGTTTGCTGTGACGAAACGAGTAGGATGTCTAGAAACCCACCAAATAAGAAATCTGAGTTGTCGGAACAGTTTACTTGTTTTTGAGAAACACTGTCAGTGATAACTGTTTTTACTTTATATGTTATTGGTATAGGACTTTAACGTTAAATATATTGTCATTAATAGTTGTTATGGATTCTCTTGGACAATCTGTATCGCTCAGTGTCACGCCCCGATGTTTCCGCCATCGGTTGGGGTGTGACATTCACTCCTGACTTGATAGTGAATTTCGTGTAAAATAACAAGTAAGTGGAGTGAAAGTCATCACCAAATGTGGGAATCACCCCTATTTTTGTGAGTCTTTTCGATTGTGCATTAAGAGTGTCTTCGTCGCGTCTTCACGTGTGTATTGTGTTAGCCTTAGGAAAGACATGTATATTAAAGACCAAAGAGAATAAATAGAAGCAAATAAGATAGAATGCAAGTAGTTTTAAAACACAAACAAGAATATGTTCCAAAACTATAGACTAGGTAAAAGGGCATAACAACTTATCCTAATTCCCTATATTATGACGTTGATACCAATCTGTCACACCCCAACCGATGGCGGAAACATCGGAGTGGGACGAAAACAAATTGATCAAAGCTTCATAACACTAAATTGTGACAATAGATAATAGAGTTAATTACCAAAATTGTCCCTGAGGTTTGGGCAGGTTTGCCATTTTCGTCCAAAATGACACTTTTGTACCAAATTGCCACCAACGTTTGTAACTTTTTGCCATTTTCATCCAAACCACTAACTTAGTTTATTTTTCCTATTAAGTTGAGGATATTTGGATGAAACTGGCAAATATAAAACCACATGGACGATTTTGGCAATTTACTCAAACTCTTTTAAATTTCTTTTATTTAATTAATTTTGTTACATATATAATAAAAAAGAATATACATGCAATTTTTATATGAAAAAAAAATAATAGCTTTGTCAATTAATTTTTATAAATTTTCATCCAACCACTAACTAAGTTAATTTTTCTATTAAGGCGAATGATGTTTATAAACTAAGACAGAAATTAATTTCTAATTTTTTTATATAGATCAGTTTTATAAAAATAAAATCTACTTAAACCTCTAAATTTTATAAAACTAAAATGCTGGTGGCCATATTGAAAAAGGTCAAATAAAAAAATCTTATCATATGTACCAAGTTTGTAATTCATCTTCTACTCTTTTAAATTCGCTCCTAAGGAAAAACAGAAGCCAGTGCCCCCCCCCCCCTATCAAACAACGTATCGTTACCAAACCCTAAAATTACCCACCAAATTGTAATTATAATGCTATGAACCAAAAGTTTCTTTACTCAAGCCACTCAAAATAAGTATTAGTTAGTTACCCTCATAATCTTAATTAAATAAATATTTTATTTCTACCAACATATTTCCTAGGTGCTCAACACATTTAAAAAATATGTAACGTTTTACAATCTTTTCTATCTCTACAACTGATAAATACTAAAAGTTGTAATCGGTTGTTATGTGTTGCACACCAATGACGTTTTCTCTATATAAAGAAGCTGTAAATTAATTTCTGTCTTAATTTATAAAATTTAAAACATCCTTCACCTTAACAGAAAAAATAAACTAAGTAAGTGATTTGGATGAAATTTATAAAAATTATGTGACAAAACTATTAATTTTTTTTTCTAAAAACTCTATGTATATTCTTTTTTATTATATATGTAACAAAAATAATTAAATAAAAGAAATTAAAAAGGGTTTGAGTAAATTGCCAAAATCGTCTCTGTGGTTTTATATTTGCCAGTTTCATCCAAATATCCTCAACTTAACAGAAAAAATAAACTAAGTTAGTGGTTTGGATGAAATTGGCAAAAAGTTACAAACCTTAGGGGCAATTTGGTACAAAAGTGTCATTTTGGACGAAAATGGCAAACGTGCTCAACCCTTAGGGACAATTTTGGCAATTAACTCATAGATAATAATTCAAATTTCATAAATTGCTAAATGTCGTACATTGTTTACACAAACCCAACATGATCAAATTATATCAAACATAGAACAAAATTCAAACATTGTTTATTACTAAGATGTGTTTCTGAGTCCACCCTAAACTTGTTTCTTCAATAGTATCATCTTTCAACCTGCAACATGTATTAAAATAAAGTTCAACAAATACGTTGGCGAGTATACAAGTTTGAATACATAGCATAATATGAAAACGTTTAACTGTGCTCATATCCAACATGATAAATGTATACCAGTTACTAATATGCTGAACAGGTGTAAGCTATATGTCAAACCACAGTTTAACGCAATCGTGATTTCCCATCATTGTCGAAATGAAGAGGGTGTAATGTGTATTACTTAAAAATACCTCAAGAATATGGGCGGGGCGTTAATTCTATAGCGCTATAATTGTTAAGGTAGGCTTGCAAAGTTAATGAGCATATAGACACAATGTATACAGAGCATAAGAGTCTAACAAGTATATCATGTTTTCATGTTTAATTGTGGATAGAGTGTGATTTGAATAAACAAGTATCATAGTTTGCGTGTTTTTGTATAATATACATGTTGCACCCAAAATGTTTAAAAGGAAAATGGGATCGAGTATACTCACTATTTGCAAGTGGTTTCCACAAACGTAAGATGATCGTCTTGAGAGGTTTAAGCACCAAATTATCCTAACAAGGATGAACAAGGTGTGTAAGTACAAGGATTTAGAAGTTGGAATGTAAATGAGATTTGAATAAGAAATAAATAATAATAATAATAATAATAATAATAATATATGAAAATACATAAAAATATTATCTTGACTAAACACTCACTTTGGACACTATTAATTTATGTGTATTTTGTGGGTACTATTTCACCCACTAGAAATGCAAGTGTGAGAAATTTAGTCTAAGATAAATATTTACCTTTGCACATTCCACCATAAATTTGTTTGTGTCACAACTAGGTTTAATATTATATATCTTTAGTACATAATAATAAATAATGGATTGACAATGATAATTAAATTGCAAAACTAAATAAGTAAATAACAAAAATTAAAGGAGTTAGTACTTTTATATATTTTTAGTATGTAATTATAATTAATGAATTGGTAATATTGATCTAATTGTAAGACTAAATTAGTAAATGACAAAATTAAAAGAGTTAGTAGTTTTATATATTTTTAGTATGTACTAATAATTAATGAATTGATAACAATTATGTAATTGTAAAACTAAATAAGTAAATGACAAAATTAAAATATAAGTAGTATGATTAGAAGAGTTAGTAGTTAGTAGCATGATTAAAGATTATGGGTTGGTAATGTTAGACATGGTAATAATATGTTAGTTAATAATATTATCTAGGTTAGGCATGAATAATAATAGTAAGTTAGATAATATAATAGTAATTAGCAATGGATTAATAATGTAATGACCATGTTATAGAGGTAGGATAAATGTCATCCATTGTACCCCTTTGTTACTCCAAGAATCATCAACTTAGGTCATGATCTTGGTTGGTCATGTATAAAATATAAATGACATACAATAATGAAAGGTTGAAAGTCATAAAATAAAACCCAAGATTGGTCCTTATTTTGGTGATGCACCATCTTTGTTTACCATGGTAAACATTTGGTGACATTCCATAAGGATTTCTCCAATATGGGGAAGTATGAAAACACAAAGAAAACAAGAAGAAGAGAAGAATGTGAAAGGAGATGGAACTCACTTTCAAGAGGGAAGAAGAATTCTTTGAGAAATGGCAAAGAAAAGTGGTGGAATGAGTGTGGTATTTATAGGTGAGAGATTAGGGTTTAAGGTGGTGAAAGAAATATGGAAAGTTGAAAATTGGCCCATTTATATATATTTTTTTATTTTTGGGCCTAATGTTATGGGCTTGTTTGTTTTATACATTTCTTTTTTGTTATTTGTATAAATTTTAGTCTAGCATAATTTATAAACATAGTATGACACAATAGTTGATTGATTGGGTCTCGAATATCGAATTTACACGACATAAGTCAGATTTTGAATGATTTAAACGTGTCTTGATGATTATATGAATACACCTATGTTTGATTGAACAATTATTGAGAGAAAAATAATAAAAGGAATTCCATTATGATCATAAGTCTCGGATTACAATGGTTGAATACGAAAACACAGAAACGAATAATACAAAAATTGCGGAATTTTACAAACAAGTATAAATATAAAAGTGAATTTTCATTACGATCGAAGTCTCGGATTACAATTATAGAAAAGAATTACGAACATGATACGAATACAAGTTTCCATAAATAGAAATACAATTACACTTTCTAATTAAGGAAATTACATAATGCGAAGTGTTACATTGTTAGCCATACACGACAACAGAACTCTAAGAAAACTAAGCTCAGAACCTTAAAATGGTTGCAAGTTTATCTGCCAAGCCAAATAACAAGCACAATCATCGCCTACGGATTAATATAACCAAAATCGGAAAGGCTATTATACATGCACAAAAACCTAAGGCAAGAAAATCTAGCCAGATGTTCATATGTAAACCAAAGGGCATCTGTTGTAAGCCATAACTGACATCAGATCTGAAAATAATACATGGTCAAATGCCTCAAATGGTTGCAAGACAAACTGCCACGCCTAATAAGAAGCCGCATCACAACCACAACTCTCAAATGAATAAAGAGACATCTTCATCGAGCATAAAATCAACTATATCCGGTCAACAGAACATAAACAAATTTATCCAATATGCTAAAAAATAAGATCTCAATTGAACACAAAGGTCTCATCTTCATAGATAGCAGTCCATACGGTTAACAAACGGGTCAAAGTAAGTCAAAGCAACCCAAAAAATTTGAAAAGGAAAAAGAACAACGAAACCAACAAAACACCATAGAGGTGTACGACCTAAGCTGTTAAATGTGGCAAGAACGACATGAAAACAGAAATACCAAAGATCCACACAAACAAAAACAATCTTTAGAAAAAAACGACAAGCATAAACCGAAACTCCGCCGATACACATTAAGCCAAACACCGGAAAGCTACTGGGTAAAAAATACGGTCAACAAACAAATGATAATTCAAGGGTTTACCAATCAAAGATGGTTACAACAACAGAAACAACCAACAAAGGAGCCCATATACGGTGGAGGAAAGCGGTGGTGATGGTGTTCAAAAGTGGAAGTGAGCAAATAAAACCCTAAAAAGAGATAGGGCCTTTATAAACACACAGAAGGTACAAACACAATATGCATAGGTACAACACCTATTTACACATAACATCTAATTAGCTAGAGGTACAACAACTCAATGTATGAGTATGTTGTAAATTGATAATATATAAATGCGTACTTTGATTATTTGTTTGATTATCATAGTCCACAAGTAAATCTTACCCTTGCTATATTTCATGACAGATACACTTGACTAGTTTGCTTTAACCCCTAACTTTGGTTATATCTTATTGGTTTTTATTATTACACTCTAATTACAACTTTATTTTACTACCATCTTACAACTAGGTCCACCAACGTTGTAACATCCAAATTTCCTATATAATATATCCGAGAGTGAAGATGTATGGTCCCAATTCCTTGCCCACATGGCAAGGACCACACCACTTTTCCATCTTATGTGGCGTTGACACCAACGAGATTATCCAGAAGCTTCCGGAAGCTTCTGGAAGATATATAGGTGGCACCAAAGATGCTCCATCCGACATAAAGGACAACACGTGTCACCAGTCATCAAGCGCCAAGTAGGCCTGCGACGAATCCAGGAGCAGTCCGACAACACCAGTACGACGTCTCCAAAATAGGCAAATGCAGGCGCGCCACGTGTACCACTACACTGACCACAGCAGAGGAGACCAAGAGGATATTCCCCTTGGTCGGACAGCTGGCCCACGTCTGCAGCTGGCACCGCTGCTCCTCCCTCTCTCACCCTCCGGCTATAAATAGAACCCTTCATCATTCAGGTTAAACAATCTGGCTCTCTATATTCTCACACCTAACACACACTGTTTATTCTTCCTCGGAACAGTACTTATTCTCACGCCGGAGCCTGGTTAAGAGGGAAACCCCCATATTCCCCTCTTAACGAGACTAACGGTGTTGCTGTTTTGCAGGAACCAAGCCATTTCCAGCGAGTAAGAAAGGAGATTGAACCCACCATTGAAGTAACCCCACAGACTAACTTTAGTGTTAACCTGTGTTTCATCATTGGCGCCATCCGCTTTTAGCAAAAACCACCCTCATCTCTCTTTCTTTTCAAAAAATACTCGTCAACATGGCTGAACAAAACCCTTCTCACCCGGTAGATGGAGACGTTTCTTCCTTTGAACTCGTTTCGGACAACGTACACGTCCAGCGAGGTCCAAGGAACGAAATTATCCAAGAAGGGCCGATGAACAATGAGTTTCCCAGCATCTTTGGAAGTACATCAAGGATCGCTACTCAAAACACACCTGGTGCTACTTTCCAAACTCCACCCAGAATCATCACTCAAACCACAAATGGGGCTACGTTCCAGCCTCCGTCAGAGGTAGTCCAACAGACACCACCACCAGTGCAAACTCAGAGCCATGGAGCTGGTCCCTCAGCTCCATCGGATCAAGCACAGCTAAACTTCTCTGCACTACTAGGGCTACCTGAAGGAAAAACTCTGGCTTCCCGGTATGCCGAACAAGTGGCGTCTATAAACCTTGTTTACACACAACTCAGCGCGCAGCAAGCCCTGCTTCAGGCACAAGCAAACCAGTCCGCATTTGTCACTCCACTGCCAAGGCCTTTGAGCGCTCCCATGCCTCAACAGACCAATGCATTCAATCTACGCCCTGAGTCAGTACCTCCACCACATATTAGAAGGCCAAGCGCGCACGACACGCGCGATACCTAAGGTGAAACAGAAAGCAATTACGTGCAGTATTCTCACCAACCAAAGAAGCCAATACAAAGTCGTTTAGGTCCGCGCAACATAAACGATGAATTTGAAGATGACGATGAGACGAACACAGTGTTCAGCAGGCTGCCACCAGAGCACGAAGCGTACAAACCTCGCAAGCGTGCAGGTTATGACCCAAAAGCAGAGCATGATTACACCTTGAGCTATCGTCCAGACGACATGGCTGAGAATTCAAAGTTCATTAGGGAGATCGCCACGGCTGCCATCGACAAAACGAAATTGCCACACAACGTGGGCAAATACAACGGGTTGACAGACCCAGATGATCACCTTCAGGTTTTCAATGGTGCTGGAGCTACAGGCGGATGGAACTTACCCACCTGGTGCCATCTCTTCGCTCAAACCTTCATAGGCGCCGCGCGCGTCTAGTTTGACAGCCTGCCAGCAGGAAACATCAAATCATGGGTCGATTTCCGATAGAAGTTCTTGGCACACTTCTCGCAGCAACGACGACACACCAGGGATCCAGCCGATTGTTTGAACATATGGAGAAGAGACCACGAAAGCGTGGAAGATTTCATTACAAGATACAACAAAGAATGTTTGGAGATCGGCGACGTAGGTGAAAAGATGATGCGCGCACACTTCATGAGGGCTGTCAAGTGCGACGATCTAATCAAGCGCGTAAAAGGAAGAGACGGAGGACCCAAAGACTGGGAGACCTTCATTGAAGCAGCCAAAACCATCGCGCAGTCGGACAGACAGTTGACCGGTGATGATCACCGTCAACGCAGCTACAACCATAACGACCGGCATAGCAAGAAAGGCAGGAGCCAACCTTGGAAAGCATCCGGTAACAGAGAACGAAGCCCGGTAAGAGAGGATGCGCGCCACACGATCAATCAAATAGCTCATCGAAAAGAGGTGAAACGAGAAAACAGGGAGAAACAGTGGACACCCCTCACGAAAACTCCTTCAGAAGTCTTGGCAACCGAGAAACACCAGTTTAAACCGCCCCTACAAATGCGCAACAAGAGGGGCCAAGATCCAAATCTTTTCTGTGAATTCCACAAGGACACAGGCCACTTAACCGATGATTGTTTCAGCCTCAAACAAGAGATCGAAAGGGCCTTAAGAGACGGAAAGTTAACTCACCTGGTCAAAGGTGGAAGGCGTGATTACCGCCAGATTCAAAGAAGAGAAGAAGGGCCGGATAACAAAAAACTCCGGAAGCTAGAAACCCACATGGTTCAAGGGGGTCCACGAAGGCCAAGAAAAAACTACAACAAGCGCGCGCAAGATGATTCATGGCGCGAGAAACAAGTCGTTTTCCCAGTTGTAAGAGGAGGCCCACGAGAAAGAAGGCCCATAGTCATCTCGGGTGTCATAGGGCATTACCAAACAGATTACATTTTCATCGATCCGGGGAGCACTGCGGATATCATATATGAACAGTGTTTTAATCAGTTCGATCAAGAGGATAAGGCGCGCTTAGAACCAGTTGATTACCCGCTCACTGGTTTCTGCAATGAAGCCGTTTTTCCTCTAGGACAAATATCATTCCCAGTGTTGCTCTCGGACGGAAGAAACTCAAGATCAGAAGAAGTCACATTCATGGTGCTGCCAGCACATTCAAGACACGATATCCTGCTGGGAAGAGAATCCCAAGGTGACTTCAGCATGATCTGCTCTGGCCCACACTCAGCTGTAGGGTTCCCAATAGAAACAGGAGTGGCCATCATATACGCAAGCAAGGAAGTCCTAGCAACAGATGAGCTAAGACCTGCAAAGGCAAGAAAACCAGAACCATGTCAAGAAGCAGAGAAATGGGTGTTAAATAGCGCATACCCAGAACAAACAGTTACCTTAGGACCTGCAATGTCTGATCTGACGCGCGCGGCGCTAAAAAAACTGTTGTTCCAAAACATGGACGTCTTTGCCTGGACACCAGCAGACATGGTGGGTGTTCCACGGCACATAGCTGAACATCGCTTAAACGTCTCAGAAGAAGCTAAACCGGTGGTACATGCTAAGCGCCATTTGGGAGACATAAAGCACGACGCCATGAAAGAACAGGTGATAGAGCTGTTAAATGCGAGAATCATCAGGGAGGTCAGGTATCAAACGTGGGTAGCAAGCCCAGTGATGGTCCAAAAGAACAACGGTAGTTGGAGAATGTGCGTAGACTACAAGGATCTGAATAAGGCATGTCCACGCGACTGTTATGCCTTACCCGACATTGATGAAAAGATTGATTCATTTGCCACATTCCGATGGAAATGTTTCCTCGATTGCTACAAAGGGTACCACCAGGTACAGATGGATGTGCAGGATGAAGACAAGACCGCGTTCCGCACACCAACAGGGCTATACTGCTATACCAAAATGCCTTTTGGTTTAAAAAATGCGGGCGCGACTTATCAAAGGCTCATGAACGAAACCTTCCACGATGCCATCGGCAAGTATATAGAAGTGTATATGGATGATCTGGTCATTATGAGCAAAGAGGAGAGTACAATGTTGCTGAACATCCAAAAGACGTTCGACACCTTGCACGGAGTCAGTATCAAGTTAAACCCAGCGAAATGCTCTTTCGGCATGGAAGAGGGGAAATTCCTGGGTTTCATTGTCACGAAAGATGGTTTCAAGGTGAACCCTGATAAGATACAAGCAATTGAACGCATGCCATCACCTTCGACGATCAAGGAGATGAAGAAATTGGCAGGACGGTTGGCAGCACTTAACCGTTTCCTGGCCAATCACGCAGCCAAATCTTTTCCGTTTATAAAGACTCTCCGAAACTGCATGAAGAAGAGCCAATTTCAGTGGACTCCGGAAGCCGAGAGCGCATTCCGCGAGATGAAAGACTGCCTCATCAAGCTGCCAACATTAACTGCACCAGTCAAGGGCGAGCCTCTGGTACTATACTTATCAGCCTCCGACAGAGCAGTAGGAGCTGTGTTACTTGTTGATCGACAGGGCGTTCAAACGCCAGTCTATTATGTCTCACGAACTCTGACTGACCCAGAAACCCGGTACGCAATCATGGAGAAACTAGTACTCGCACTGATTCATGCATCAAGAAGGCTGCGCAGGTACTTTGCCAACCACGTCATTCACGTGCTAACAAACTACAATATTGGCAACATACTCGCAAGGCCAGAGATTTCAGGGAGACTAGCAAAATGGGCGATAGAGCTCGGGGGTCATAACGTAGTGTTCAAGCCAAGACCGGCGATCAAGGGCCAAGTACTTGCAGATTTCATGACAGAGGTACCGGATGACAAAGATCGAGAATGCAAGGCGATGGAAAAAGCCGAGAAACAGCAAGTGGAAGAACCATGGTTACTATACACAGACGGTGCGTCTAACGAGGATGGCGCAGGTGCTGGTCTCCGGCTGGTGAGCCCTGACAAACATGAGTTCACCTACGCCATACGCCTGGATTTTAAAAGCACAAACAATGAAGCTGAATACGAAGCTTTCCTTGCTGGTTTAAGGTTAGCAGTCAAAATGGGAGTACGACACATCGAAGCGCATGTGGACTCCATGTTGGTGGCAGGGCAAATCAACGGGCAATATGAAGCCAAGGGAGATACAATGGCACTCTACCTGAGTCAAGCAAAGACACTGCTACAAACCTTCTATTCCTACAAAGTGCATCACATTAATAGAAGCGAGAATAAACCAGCAGACGCGCTGAGTAAACTCGCCTCTACAAGCTTCCAGCACCTAGCAAAGGATGTACGCATAGAGGTTTTAAGCAACCCGTCAGTGCCACTGCGAGAAGTAAGCGTCGTTCAACTAGGGACAACGTCTTGGATGACTCCGATAATCGCAAACCTCTAATCTGGAATACTCCCGGAGAACAAGGCAGAAGCGAGGAAAATCCAGTACAAATCCGAACATTATCAGATGGCTGATGGGATTTTGTACAGAAAATCATACCTCGGGCCTTTGTTAAGATGCGTTGACCTCGAAGACGCAAGCTATTTGATTAGAGAGGTGCACGAGGGAATCTGTGGTATACATGCCGGACCAAGAATGGTGGTAGCAAAAGTCATGAATGCGGGATACTATTGGCCCGGGATGCATTTAGATGCGGTTAAAGAATTGAGAAAATGTAGCGGGTGCCAAAGACACGCTCCCAAAACAATGCGCCCCAAGAACGAATTGGTACCAGTCACGACGGCGTGGCCCTTTCAACAATGGGGAATAGACATGGTCGGACCTTTTCCCGAAGCCCTAGGAGCCGTCAAATTCATAATAGTCGCAGTCGACTATTTCACCAAATGGGTAGAGGCAAAGGCCCTCGCATCAACCACAGCCACCGTTGTCAAAAAATTCATTTGGGAACAAATCATATGTCGTTTTGGATTACCCCTCAAGATAATCACCGATAATGGAACCAACTTTGCCGAAGACAACCTTCAACAGTGGTTCAAGGAATTACACATCGAGCACACCTTCTCCTCGGTCGCGCACCCGCAGGGGAATGGTCAAGTTGAAGCCGTCAACAAGAGTATTGTCGACGGAATCAAGGCAAGGCTGGGAGAAAAAAGAAGAGGTTGGGTAGACGAACTGCCCAACATCTTGTGGGCCCACAGGACGATGCTCAAAACAAGCAACGGAGAAACACCGTTTAGCTTGGTTTATGGGTCAGAGGCAGTAATACCAGCGGAGATAGGATTGCCGTCACCCCGAATGCTCTCAATGAACATGATCAACAATGAAGAAGAGAGGAGGATCGACCTTGACCTCCTAGAAGAACGGAGAGAAATGGCGGCAATCAATGAAGCAAAGTACAAAACGAAGCTGGAAAAATATTACAACTCTAAAGTCCGAGTCTGCACCTTCAACCCGGGAGAATACGTCCTCAGAGACAACGAGGCCTCAAATGCAGAAAAACCCGGGAAGTTAGCTCCCAAGTGGGAGGGTCCATATGTCATCGACACCGTGCTCGGAAAAGGAGCCTATAAGCTGTGCACCATCGACAACAAGGAGGTTCCTCGCACATGAAATGCCCAACAGCTGAGAAAGTGTTACCTGTGAAGAAAATTCTTGTAATTGCAATGGCCAAGTCGCCAACACATTTATAGTAATACAAGAAGTGTTTGGCTATCTTTCTATCATGCAAATTTCTTTATCACAACTGCATATATTACTTTGGGCATACACGAAAACATCAATGGCTCGACCATTAGGAAACATTGTAGACCTCCAAGGCCTGTCACAAACAAGTGCACAGCCGGGTCAGACACACAACTAAAGCCTAACAAACGCCAAACGAATACTTCGTGCCCACATAAACACGAAAACATCGAACACAGGACAAACAAACATTGTAAGCACCCCCAAGGCTGAGAACAGCCGGGTCTACACAATAACCTGTAACTCGATCACTTCGTATTCACGACCCAACATGCGCACGAATACGACAGAATAAAACGTTGTAATAAACACAACACAACCTGTCAGTGCCATCATTCATTCGTGATACCTGAATCAAAGTAATTACACATGCACATATTTTGACAATAACAAAATTCGCATAAAAACAAACAACTATCAGCACAACAAATGTCATAGCATAGCCAAATATCCACAAGCATAACAAGAAAGTTAAAATTGTTCATCCAATTGTCAAGTACAAGACCAACAACGGTCATACGCGGCGCGCAGGCCGGAATCCCTCATTTGGGATGACTGGGCCCAGCACCTCCAGCCGCACCACCTTCATCGCCAAGCGCTTTTTTCAGTAACACGACACCATCAGATCTTCGAGCCAATTTTTTCGCAGCTTTAACCACAGCAAACTCCAAAGACGAAAACTCTTGTCTTTTTTCAGCATAGGCTGCACCACAATCTTCTTTCCACAACTCGAAGCGATGTTCCTTCTCCTTATTAATAGTCGCAGCTCTGCCCTCGATATAACCATCCTTGCGCCCGCTATTATAGCCAGCTTGCCCCAACTCAAACATATAGTTGGCCAGTTCGTGAGAGTTCACTATACGATCAGCAATCTGCGAGAAACACACAAATAAGAGAAACAGTTCAAGAAAACCATAACATAAGATAAAAAAGTTACCAGGGGCACCGCGCGCGAAAGCAACCATGTGCAATCAGCGGACGCTTCCTCAGCAAGGAGTTCAGAGGCCTTGCATTCAACAGTCTTCTCTTGAAGAAGACGATCAGCAGTCTTATACTGCCTAGCAAGGTCTTCCAGCTTAGCAATACGCGCAATATACTCTTTTTCCTTCTCTTCAAATGCAACACGTGCCTTTTGAGCCTCATCAGCAAGATCTGCCTTCTCGCCAGACAAACGTACAATAGTGTCACGTTGAGATTTAAGCTCCACGTTAGTCCGCTCGCACGCTGCCTCCCAATTTTTCTGTTTATCAGCATTCGCCTGTTTCTCTTGGGCGAGCTTCTCCTCTGCATCGGATACCCTCCACAACAACCCCTTCTTCTCAACATTGAATTGTTCCTTCTCTTCCGCAAATAGTTTTTTCTCATTCTCAAACTCCAGAGTGTCCTCCCCCATTAGTTTCCACTCACGGACAATCTCCTGTGAAGTGGACCAGAAGTTAACCCCGGCTTGAACATGCTCATCCAAAAGCTCTAACCGGCGGCGCCTCTTCTGGAACATCCTTTCAGCCGGGGGGAGAGACAGAGAGAAAAACTCATGACAATTATCCAAATCATTCATCCTGGAACCCTGTGTCAGATTCCAACGGGGGACATGCGGAAGGTCATCACAAGCAGGATTCGTTGTATCAAAAGAGTCAGCATGCACCTTCTCAAACAGAGGGTCGCGAACCGCCCCGGAAGTCGCACCACCACCAGCACCGGGTGGGCGTTTGGTATATATCGTCTGATGCGGAGTGGTCTCACTGGTCTGCATCTCGGTTTCAATATTCTTACCACGATCAACACCACCAGCACCACCCGCATCAACACCACCAGCACCACCCGCATCAACACCACCAGCACCTCCCGCAGCATCATCACCACCAACAGCACCTGCCTTACCACCACCTTCTCCAACCTGCTCAACAGTCACATCTTCTTTTTTCTTCCCGTCAGGAGTATCATGAGGAGGAGACAACCCAAATGTCCTCGACGGCGGAGATTCCGAAGGAGTAATTTTTGAAATATCAATCTTGTGTCCCGTCTTGGCTGTTTTGACACCTGCTCCAAAACGAGCAGCACATTCAAAGAAAAGGGCAAACAAGCAAAAAATGTAAGACAAGCTTGAAGAAGATCAAACGAATACCAGAAGCTTCAAAAATCTTCTGCAACAAATCCCCAGGTCTTTCATCAAAAATACCCATGTCAATATCCGATTCAGAAGGGGCAGGAGGATTCTCTTTTTGAAGTTTAATCTTCTTCGAGGCAAGCATAGCAGCAGCCTGCTCGTCAAGCTTTCGTTTTTTATCCTCAAAGGCCCTCTTCTGCATCATCTCTGTTAGAGTCGCGCGGTCTTCAGGGTCCGACTCAGGACGTTTCTCTACAACTCCTAAACCGGACAACGTATCAGAAACGACAACATAATCAAGGATACGATGAGTATGAAGTCGCTTACGAGGAGACTTAGTGGCAGTTTCTTCAGCCTTTTTCCCTTTCCCTTCCGCCTTGTCAGCTTTAGCTTTTCTCCTCGTTTCCAACGGATCGGCAGTTTCGACTGGAATCTCCAAATCATCACCAACAGGCTCGTTCACCGGCTCATGCACAACCCCCTGCGCCGGACCTGCACGCGCGGAACGAGAGGTTAGGTCTTCAAAAGATCTGCCAGACCCATCACTCGAGAGAACGATAACCTCCTCTCGAATGGAATCAAATGCATCATCATCATTCTTACTATCTTCACCTAAGACAGTGTTGACGAAAGTGGTGAAACTCTCATTGCTCGGATGCAGAAACCGGCCACGGATCTGATCCAACCAAGGTCGTTTATCAGGTTTTTGTATCGCCTCAACCATTGCACCCGGTGCCTTAAGATCCAAAACGTTCAACAACGTGAAACCTACTGCACAAAAAGACGGAGATAAAGAACAATGCACAAACAATACAACGTACAACATACAAAAAAAAGAAGATTATGGAGCAAGACGTACACTTGCCATCATGACCATAAACCGGAACCCCCAACGGATGTTTAGGAACCCACTTCATGCTCATACCGGCACCAACCAACGCCATCTCCTCAAGCTGGATTATCGGAGTGGCTTTACGAGTCAACCTCTTATACCAATCTTGATCAGCAAAATTTGCAACCACATCAACTTTGGGGATACCCTCATCCACAGATCGGTAGTGCATGTCCACAGGAACAACACCCCGGCGAATATAAAAAAACTTCTGCTTCCAGTCATGGAGACTCTTCAATGGCACAGAGCAAACTGGCGACACACCGGTACGAGCACTAAAAGAGTAAAATCCACTTGTGTATGACACGGTGTAGAAGGCGTTGAACATCTCAAACGTCAGATCTAAACGGTTGGCCATACAAACGAACTCAAAGTGAGTAATACGAGGGAGCCCGATGGCATTGATCTGAGAGATGTGGAGACCATAACCCCTCAACACATCAGCAGTAAATCGAGTCATCGGAAGCCTAAAGTTGCCCTCCTGGAAGAAAGCAGCGTACAAAGTCATATGACCAGGAGGAGCATCCATGGCGGTGGAACCAGGAGTAGGGTACTGAGCACCCCACTCAGGAAGAAAACCCATCTCCCTTACCAAGTTATGGAATTCCTCCTCTCTCCACCCTATTACCGCCTGATCTGGGCCAGGAGGAGTTTTCCCCTTGTTCCTTTTCTTCCTTGAAGAAGGATTTGCAGAAGACATGGTAAGAAAACAAACAGTAATGCAGATGAACTCAAAGAGAAGAAGAGAGAAAATAAAGGAAGGAGAGAGAATTCCGGAATTCAAATTCTGAATAGTGGAGAAGAAAGAGGAAACCACCATATATTTATACCCATCGCATTTAATGCGATGGGTAGTGGGGGCGTCAGAATCTGAAAAAGCAACCAATAGGGGAGAGACACGTCAGAGGAGAGAGAAGGCGGCACCTCTTTTTCCGGAAGCAGGTGAACAGACACCTGACATGTCGCCGAAAAAGCAACTGACGGTGACTGAAAAGGCAACTGTTCACCTGACACCAGACAGTCACATCAGTCACCCCATCCCAAGACAGACAAAGCTTCCTCTTGAAGACAACTTTTTTAAGTGCCAAAACCCATGCGCGGTACGCCATGCGTCCATTTGGCTCAACCTTTTATAAGGGGCCAAAACCCATGCGCGGTACGCCATGCGTCCATTTGGCTCAAACTTTTTAAAGGGCCAAAACCCATGCGCGGTACGCCACGCGTCCATTTGGCTCAACTTTTTTATTTTAAGTGCCAAAACCCGTGCGCGGTACGCCATGCGTCCATTTGGCTCAACTTTTTTAAGTGCCAAAACCCATGCGCGGTACGCCATGCGTCCATTTGGCTCAAACTTTTTAAAGGGCCAAAACCCATGCGCGGTACGCCATGCGTCCATTTGGCTCAACTTTTTTAAATGCCAAAACCCATGCGCGGTACGCCATGCGTCCATTTGGCTCAACCTTTTTAAGTGCCAAAACCCATGCGCGGTACGCCATGCGTCCATTTGGCTCAACCTTTTTAAGTGCCAAAACCCATGCGCAGTACGCCATGCGTCCATTTGGCTCAACCTTTTCAAATACCAAAACCCATGCGCGGTACGCCATGCGTCCATTTGGCTCAACTTTTATAAAGCGCAAACCCATGCGCGGTACGCCACGCGTCCACTCGGCTCAACTATACAAGTTGCCAAACTCCACGTGCCATGCGCCCATCAGGTGCAGATTCCTTGGGGACCCCATCAAAACCTCACGCCATAACAGATACCACATTCATAAGTCCAGCATCCCTCCTAGACGATCAACTCAACTAGAAGGCACACTGGACTGGGGGGACTTGAAGAGGTATGGTCCCAATTCCTTGCCCACATGGCAAGGACCACACCACTTTTCCATCTTATGTGGCGTTGACACCAACGAGATTATCCAGAAGCTTCCGGAAGCTTCTGGAAGATATATAGGTGGCACCAAAGATGCTCCATCCGACATAAAGGACAACACGTGTCACCAGTCATCAAGCGCCAAGTAGGCCAGCGACGAATCCAGGAGCAGTCCGAAAACACCAGTACGACGTCTCCAAAATAGGCAAATGCAGGCGCGCCACGTGTACCACTACACTGACCACAGCAGAGGAGACTAAGAGGATATTCCCCTTGGTCGGACAGCTGGCCCACGTCTGCAGCTGGCACCGCTGCTCCTCCCTCTCTCACCCTCCGGCTATAAATAGAACCCTTCATCATTCAGGTTAAACAATCTGGCTCTCTATACTCTCACACCTAACACACACTGTTTATTCTTCCTCGGAACGGTACTTATTCTCACGCCGGAGCCTGGTTAAGAGGGAAACCCCCATATTCCCCTCTTAACGAGACTAACGGTGTTGCTGTTTTGCAGGAACCAAGCCATTTCCAGCGAGTAAGAAAGGAGATTGAACCCACCATTGAAGTAACCCCACAGACTAACTTTAGTGTTAACCTGTGTTTCATCAGAGAGCAATATTACAATTTATTTAAAGAGATATTTACATTATATTTTAAAAGATTAAATTTTACAATAAGGTTAACAAAAGTCAATTTTTCGGATAAAACTTGTCAGAAAACCCAAATTTGTTGGAAAGTTAATTTAAAGTGGAACTTGGGGGACCATCGACAACATCTTTGCCAAGCGACTTTTATGATTTCTTGGTCAAACTATTTATCTTCATTTGACTCCCTCATAGAAATTATTCCCCCAGAAATTCTATCATGTGGTTGTAGTGAGAAAACATGTGAAATTGAAGGTGCATGTCTAATTTGATGGTAAACGATCCAATGATAAATTGATTCTAACTCATTTCAATTGTTGAGGCGATATAAAATCTCTTTGGGTCAGGTAATAAATTTAATTTGTTACTTAAAACATAAAAGAGTAGATTTTAAACCAACGAGTAGCATCCATTAGTGTAGAAATATTATATTGACCAATTATATTGAGTTCGTTTGTTTTTTAGGTCATTTTGGATGAGTTGTCCAGGCCGATTCAGGAGACAATCCCGTTGTGCATGCTCTTTGCTGCTAATATTGTGTTAGTTGCAGAGTCTAAACAGAGCCTAAATACGCGGGTATTAAAGTGGCGAGCAGCTTTAGAGACAATGGTTTAAAGATTAGTCGCTCTAAGATTGAGCACCTATTATGTATTTTCAGTGATGCAGACAATCATGACGTCACTCTAATCACCAATGAGGGTCAAGTGGTTCCACAGACAAATAGTTTCAAGTATTTAGTAATATTTGTACAAAAAGATGGAGAGATAGATAGAGACGTAGCCCACCGCATCCAGACTAGCTGATGTAGGTGGAGAGCCGCCACCGGGGTTGTGCAACAGGTTGTTCCCTACAAAACTAAAGGGGAATTTTATAGGATTGCAGTTAGACGTGCTATTTTATATGGAGTGTTGGGCCATCAAAAAGATACAAGCATGCAAAATGTAGGTCGTAAAAATAAGGATGCTAAGGTGCATGTGTAGGCACACAAGGTTAGATTGGATATGAAATAAGTTTTTTTTTTGGAAAATGTTAGGAGTGACTATTATTTCGGATAAGATAAATGATAGAAAATTGAGATGGTTTAGACATGTGAGAAGGAGGGAGACGACATTGCCAGTTAGAGCAGTGGAAACCCTCATTGTGGAGGGAAGGAGTAGAGGTAGACCTAAATTGATTTGGGATGAGCGAATTAGACATTATTTGCTAGAGTTGCACCTCTCTTAGAACATGATCCATGATACGAGTTCATGAAAGTGTAGGAATTGTGCCTTAGCTTTGGATTAAAGACTTAGATATACTTACACTTTAGGTGGACTTTACACGTGATTGTGACTGTGAATGTCTATATTAAAGACATTTTTGTCAGCCTTAGCTTTGGATTAAAGACTTAGATATACTTACACTTTAGGTGGACTTTATACGTGATTGTGACTGTGAATGTCTATATTAAAGACATTTTTGTCATTTTACCTGGACTTAACTGATAAAACTAACATTATTTCACATCCAATTAACAATCGAGCAAACCACGTAAAACACGAGTTTAATCATTTAAAGTCAGGGACTAAAGTTGTTACTTTGGAAAATCAGATGAACTATTCGTGCATTTTATTTTTTTTCTATTTCCCAAGTATCAATAACATCCCAAAAGATAATATCATCAAATCTATACTATCTATACTTTCTATAAATGAGAAATCCCAATGACATAAGAAAAGCTTAGTTGCAGCCATAGAGGTTGTCCAACAAGGCTTTTCTTATTTCATTACTGCATCATAAACCGAAATATATAAATCACTTTAAAATACATTTAATTTCAAACCACTGCCCTATATTCGAATGTTAAAGGTCTGGCCCACATTCAAAAGGGCAAACCACTGCCCATCTCCAAGAAAGTATAACTTAGTAGATGTTTCCTTTGGCAAACGTATACCTTAGCAGATGTTTTGAAATTGCCAGTAATTTCAATTTCAAAATGCCTGGGGATATATAATTTGCAATTAATGCATGTCACTCACTCACTTCTGTCAATCATCTTCTTATATAAAGGTTTTTTTTTCTCATTTCACTCTTCATATTTACACTCTCGTGTTCTCTGCTTTTGTATTTTCAAACCACATTTCTAATGTATCTCTCCCTCAAATCCATTCTTCTCAATACTCGACATTTGTTCATAAAGGGTAAGAGAAAATGGAAGCTCTCTCTGACCCACTTTCAGAACAAATTTTGGGGATATGTGGTTTGCCTTGATGATGGTAATGTCATATATATGATTATGTTTGTTTTGGTTTTTTATTTTTACTAAAGATTTTTTATCTGAGTTATGACTAAATGATGATTGTGAATGATCTGACCAGATGATGATGAAGATGATTGTTCTACGGTTGTTTCCAGCATCATTGTTCCTACATCGTTTAAAGTATGTTTTTTTTGCTACTCTAATTTTGAAATTTTGAATTTTGAAGTGATCTACTCTAATTCTCGCTTTATATTTCAGTCTAATCACAGTTGTTTGAAATTCATACAGTCATCTGCGGGTTATTTTAGGTTTGTGGATTTCAAACTGTTGATATATTACAGCTCTGTTTTCTTCGAGCGACCAATGATAGAAGTATTTGTGGAGTCATAATGGTTTTAGAATATGTTAATATGGATATTGATGGAATCAAATTAAACACAAAGAAAGATTATTAAATGTACAATTAAAATTATTTTTGCTTATGACTAAATGATGATTATAATTGACTTGGGCAGATAATGATGATGTAGAACCCACAGTGGTTCCTACTAAACGCAAGAAAGGATCCGCTACTGCTGTAAGATAAGATTTTATTTAATAAGATATATAAGTAGATTCAGTTTGTTCTTTCCTGCCTTTTTTGTATTAAAATAAGCCTAAAGTTTGGAATTTTGATGTACAGAATGTATACACTTCTGCAGGCTCCGATGATTTAAAGAAGCTATTTATCAAGCAAGTTGAGGATTAAGTATATGAGGATAGGGCTACTCTTCAACAACTGAAGAAGTGTTTTGATGTACTGCATCTTGGTCTGTTCATGAGAGACCAGGTTTCCAGAAACCTGATGGTGATGCCTTCAGTACTTCCGTGGAGTTCATGGCGATTGTCAAAGATATACATTGAGAAGTTCGGTACTCGATGGAGTTGAAGCTAAAAGCACTTAATATTTGCTGTTAGATTCCTAAATTTCTTGGTGTTGTTGTTAGATTTTTAAGTTTCGTTGTTCAGTACTCGATGTAATTGTTGATCTTTTAATCCTCATTACTAAATTTTAATCCTATTAATGTTTGTGGAGCATTTTATTTTTACTAATTTTAAGGTGCATAAGTATTATTATGTAATTTTTAATATCATCTGATTATTGCAGATCGGTATTGATGTAGAAGTGAAATTGTCTCTGAGTTTAATTAGATTATGTTGATGTTGAATCAATTTCTGTTAGTGTATAGATCTGTCAAAGTTAAAGTTTTCCAAAAGAGAACATCTGCTCGAAATCATCATCTGCTGATCTAACGACTGTTTGACTTGCTACTGTTGCCAACATCTGTTGTTGCCTAACAGAGCCTTTTGAAGAATTTCCTCCTATCAATTGCAAATACTGATGCATCTGTTACTTTAAATCTCTGTCAAAGGTAAAGTCTGCCCAAGGAGAACATCTGTTTAGTAGTGATCTTCTGCTAATCTAACAGCTGTTTGACTTGCTACTGTTGGCAACATCTGTTCGCAACATCTTTGTCTGCTGGAGTTGTAGAAGCATATGTTTACTATGTAGAGTATTCCTGGTCTTCAAATGAAGAGATTTTTTTTATCTGAGTTATGACTAAATGATGATTGTGAATAATCTGAGCAGATGATGACGAAGATTGTTCTACAGTTGTTTCCAGCATCATTGTTCCAACATCGTTTAAAGTATGTTTTTTTGTTACTCTAATTTTGAAATTCATACAATCATCTGAATGTATTGACATAAGAAAAGCTTAGTTGGCAGTCATAGAGGCTGTCCAACAAGACTTTTATTATGTCATTACTGCATCATAAATCGGAATATATAAATCACTTTAAAATACATTTAATTTCAAACCACTGCCCATCTCCAAGAAAGTATAACTTAGCAGATGTTTCCTTTGGCAAAAGTATACCTTAGCAGTTGTTTTGAAATTGCCGGTAATTTCAAATTCAAAATGCATGGGGATATGTAATTTGCAATTAATGCATGTCACTCACTCACTTCTGTCTTATGGTAAAGGCGTCTTATGGTAAATGAAGAGGTTAATTGTAATTATGATAACGTGTTTAATTTTATACTTTTCCCATGGAAACGCACTTTTGAAATGTTTTGCATTAAAAGCCTAACCATCGTCGCATCATATTCTTTAACAGTAAGTTAGTCTGACGATGTATTTAGTCATAACCGCCTTCATTGGGTATATAAAATACATTGGGCAGAGGCTTTCATTATTACCGCTTTCATCCATCTACTCAATCATCTTCAAAATTTTTTTGTTTATCAATATCATTACAATTTCTTTGGCTTTCAAATACGCATTTGTTCACTGCAAAATGGAAAATATTGGGTTTCAAGTGATTGTTGACGAAATTTTCACAAGGCTCTCTGCAGAAGATATTGGTCGTTTGAAATGCCTTTCCAAGAATTTTTATAGGGAACTGTCAAGTCATGCATTTGAGATGATGCATGCTCTCCGAACTGGAGATTCACTACAAAAGAAACTATTCTCCTTTAAAGACACGTCAATTGTCGTTGACGACATAGTTGCTGGTAATTTGAATGTCGTTAGA